>SJYA01002930.1:1762425-1816514 GCA_006410615.1 Neotragus moschatus | reverse complement strand
CTATCCTATAAGAGGGCTTTGCTGAAAGCTTTCTGGGAATTTAGGCTTTTTAAGGCATGAGCCACTTTGCACGGTCCTGCAATAAACCTTTCTCTGTTCTAAACTCTGACGTTTTGATATTGTTTGGCCTCACTGTATGTCAGGCACACAGACTTGCATTTGATAACACTTTGATGTCACACAGAATAGAATGAGTACCTAGCTAAAACCTATCCCAATTCTTGACTTTCTTAATTGTGAGATACAATAAAATTATTGCTTTTCCCCTGTATTTTTGAAGTAGTTATACAGCATTAGATAAGTGGAACAAAATTTGGGATGCTGTTATAAAAAAATCTAAAACATGTGACATTGACTTTGGGACAGTGTGTCAGGCAGACATTGAAAGGGCTTCAAGAAGACTGTTAGCAGAATCCTGATAGACATCAGAGAAGGTGTCAATAAGGGCTGAAAAGAAAGAAAGTAAAATGTTATTGGAAGCTTGAGGAAAGGAGACATGACACCATCTGTGTCATGGCAGATGGCTTAGCAAATGTGATAATATGGAGAATTAGAAAATATATTTAATGAACCGATGGATCTGGCTTAGGAGATTTCCGTGCAGAATGTTGAAGATGTCAACTGTTTTTTGTTTATATACATTTAGACTATGTATCATAAGCTATGAGTAGACAAAGCTGTACTAAAGAAGGAGTTATTCAATTTTCAAATAGAATTTAGAGGAATAGTGTAGAACAAGATCTGAAAATTAAATGATTTCTTATCCTTAGCTTCTCCAGTAAGAGTAAGTCCAAGGCCTGTTAGAAAAGCACAAACTCAAGATAGGGAAGAAGCTGAGGATGTGATTGTTAAATCTTTTAAGAGTTTAGAAGCAGATAAAAGGTCTTGAAAAGTTCTTATGCAATTATAAACAATAAACGTTTAAACAAATGTTAGACAATAAGCTTCTAAGAATCAAACAACAAGGCCCCTGAGACTATTAAGGACCTTGCCCCACTGTAGCCTCACAGGGAGCTCCAGGTAGAAAAGAACTTATCTTGAAGGTGTTTGTGTCTTTATCTAATGGTATAAATTACGATTGACACACACAAAAAACCCCATAAAGTTTTCATAGTAATTATTTCTCTGAAAAAAAAAAATAGACTGTACAAAATGAAAAGTATATTTTGGATCCTCAAACATCTGTGGACGGGAAGCAGGCTGAATAGTCTGCTAAGCTGCAAAAATGGGACAGCTCTATGGAGAAGGAAGAATGACTTAGAGGGCAAAACCAAGAACTCAGAAGGAAGAGCTAAAAATCATGGAAAGCCATTTCCAGAGAGCAGGAACAGGCCCTGGTCATGAACTGGTAACACATAGCCAGCTGGATTTTAGAATTTCAATGGATTGAGTGACTTTCAGTGGATTGGTGGCTTAAATGGTTGCTTATTATAATTATCCTATGCCTATTGCACCACTATATATTTTTTCTTAATATATGTATTTTATTGAAGTATAGTTGACTTACAATGTTTCCAGTGCACAGCAAGGTAATTCAGGTATACATATACACATATATTATTTTTGAAGTTATTCTCCATTATAAGTTATTGCAAGATATTGACTATAGTTCCCTGTGCTATACAGTAAACCTTTGCTGCTTGTTGCATGTGTATTTTTTAAAATTAGAAATCTAGCATTCTGTTCATCCTAAGTTTCAAACAAGTAGAATCAAAATGTCATAAATTTTTTAGTTAGGCAAAACTTTATAAGCTTTCTAAAATATATATATTATGCATGTTATTTATATATGTGTATGCAAAAGCTTTTCTACTATGGTTGATAAAGGTCTGAGAAAGATCATCAAAAAAAAAAAAAACAAAAACAAAAGAGGAAATAGAGAAATTGGAAAACATAAACTGGATGAAATAAGACCCCTGAATATGTAATAGAAAAAATGAAACAAACTAGATAAAAGTAAAAGGTCATCATATAGTCCAGTTGTTTTTAAACATAACTGCTCATTAGAAATATATTTAAAGCTTTGGTGAGAAAAGAGCAATACCTGGGCATTTGTATTTTTAAAAAAATTCCAAGATAATTCTGATATGCATCTGGATTTTAAAAAGTGATTACAGGATTTTCTATTAAATGATAGTTTTGGTGATATACAGTTCTGTTATTTTTGTTGACCGATCCTGATACAATGGTATTAAATGAGTAATAGTTGAAGTGAAGTCGCTTAGTCGTATCCGACTCTTTGCGACCCCGTGGACTGTAGCCTGCCAGGCTCTTCTGTCCATGCGATTTTCCAGGCAAGAATACTGGAGTGGGTTGCCATTTCCTAGTAAAAGAAATTTATCAGTTTTCACAATCAATAGCCAGACACAAAAAGATAATTACGATTACAAGTCATAATGGGAACATGATTAACCTAACAATATAAAATAATTACACACAATTTGGGGGATGAAGCAGAGCGATGTGGTAGGTGGAAATGCATACATGCACATGGCTCTCATCTGCCCAGCCACTCTCTGTCTTTTGAAGTGAAGTGAAGTTGCTCAGTTGTGTTGGACTCTTTGCGACCCCGGAGACTATAGCCTACTAGGCTCCTCTATCCTCGGGGTTTTCGATGCAAGAATGCTGGAGTGGGTTGCCATTTCCTTCTCCAGGGGATCTTCCCGTCTGGATTGAACCCAGGTTTCCTGCACTGTAGGCAGACACTTTATCATCTGAGCCACCAATGTCTTGTCTTTTAGTTGCTACATTTAATCTATGTAAATGCAAATTAAATCTATTTAATTTAATGTGATTATAAATGTGTATGATCCTGTTATTTTCTTAATTGTTTTGGGTTTATTTTCTATAGGCCTTTTCCTTCTCTTGTGTTTCCTGCCTAGAGAAGTTCCTTTAGCATTCATTGTGTGGTAGTGAATGGTTTGTAGTGCTGAATTCTCTTAACTTTTGCTTGTCTGGAAAGCTTTTGATTTCTCCATCAAATCTGAAGGACAGTCTTGCTGGGTAGAGTATTCTTGGTTGTAGGTTCTTCCCTTTCATCACTTTAAATATATTATGCCATTTCCTTCTGGCTTGTAGAGTTTCTATTGAGAAATCAGCTGATAACCTGATGGGAGTTCCTTTTTATTTTACCTGTCATTTTTCCCTTATTGTTTTTAATATTTTATCTTGTTTTTAATTTTGGTCAGTTTGATTACTATGTGTCTCAGTGTTTTCCTCCTTGGTTTTATCCTGCCTGGGATTCTCTGTGCCTCCTGGACTTGGTTGACTATTTCCCTCTCCCATATTAGGGAAGTTCTAAGCTATTAACTCTCCAAATATTGTCTCAGATCCTTTCTCTCTCTCTTCTCCTTCTGGGACCCCTATAAAGCAAATGCTGGTGTGTTTAAAGTCCCAGAGGTCTCAGGCTGTCATTTTATTTTTCATTCTTTTCTCTATGTTCTGTTCTGTGGCAGTGAATTCCATCATTCCATCCTCCAGATCATTTATCTGTTCTCTGCCTCAGTTATTCTGCTATTAATTCCTGCTAGTGTATTATTCATCTCTGTTCTTTAGTTCTTCTAGATCTTTGGTAAATATTTCTTGGATCTTCTCCATTGTTTTCCTGAAATCCTGGATCATCTTCACTATCATTATTCTAAATTCTTTTCCTGGAAGGTTGCTATCTTCATTTCATTTAGTTATTTTTCTGTGTTTTTTTTTTTTTTCCTTGTCCCTTCACCTGGGACATAACTTTCTGCTTTTTAATCCTGATTATCTTTCTGAAATGTGGTTTTTGTTCTAGCTGCTGTGGAATTGTCTTGCTTTTTCTGTATGCTCTGTGATGAAGGAGGTTAGAGACTTGTGTAATCTTCCTATTGGGAGGGACTGGGAAAAAACTGGGTTTGATGTGGTGGGCAGAGCCTTACTCAGTAAAAGTTTAACCCAATTATCTAGGTGGGGTTGCACTCCCTTCCTGATAGTTGTTTGGCCTGAGGTGATCTGCCTCAAAATTCTCAAAAGTCAGTCTTTAGCAATACTTGAACCGTGAACTTCCAGATGTTCAAGCCGGTTTTAGAAAAGGCAGAGGAACCAGAGATCAAATTGCCAACATTCGCTGAATCATGGAAAAAGCAAGAGAGTTCCAGAAAAATATCTATTTCTGCTTTACTGACTATGCCAAAGCCTTTGACTGTGTGGATCACAATAAACTGTGGGAAATTCTGAAAGAGATGGGAATACCAGACCACCTGACCTGCCTCTTGAGAAACCTATATGCAGGTCAGGAAGCAACAGTTAGAACTGGACATGGAACAACAGACTGGTTCCAAATAGGAAAAGGAGTACATCAGGGCTGTATATTGTCACCCTGCTTATTTAACTTACATGCAGAGTACATCATGAGAAACACTGAGCTGGAAAAAGCACGAGCTGGAATCAAGATTGCTGGGAGAAATATCAATAACCTCAGATATGCAGATGACACTACCCTTATGGCAGGAAGTGAAGAGGAACTAAAAAGCCTCTTGATGAAAGCAAAAGAGGAGAGCAAAAAGGTTGGCTTACAGCTCAACATTCAGAAAACTAAGATCATGGCATCTCATCCCATCACTCCATGGCAAATAGATGGGGAAACAGTGGAAACAGTGTCAGACTTTAGTTTTGGGGACTCCCAAATCACTGCAGATGGTGATTGCAGCCGTTAAATTAAAAGACACTTTCTCCTTGTGAAGAACCTAAGCCACCCCATTTTGTTAAAAACGACTCCATTTTAGAGTTCTGATTAAAGAGTCTTTGGAAATCCCCTGACTTCACCCCGTCACCTGAGAACCATTACGTTCAGGACTTATGACCTGCCCGGGAAATTCGAATTAAGCCCGGGAAATGGGGACTAATCAGAACTCATGGCCAGCCTGGGAAATGAAAACCAATTAGAACCCAACACCTAACCCTTCCATAGAAGGTAATCAATTAGATGTCTCCCAACCCAGAAACTTCCGCTTTTCGAATTTTTCTTGCGAGAATACCCTATATAAGCAATGAAATCTAGAGTTCGAGGCTCCTCCCTATAGCCACTGCATCGGTAACAGTGGGAACCCCAGCTCGAGCTTGGTAATAAAGACTCTCTTGCTTTTGCATCGGATATCGGCTCCCTGGTGGTCATTGGGAGATTTCGCGACTTGGGCATAACACTTGGAAGAAAGGCTATGGTTTTTCCAGTGGTCATGTATGTATGTGAGAGTCGGACTGTGAAGAAAGCTGAGTGCTGAAGAACTGATGCTTTTGAACTGTGGTGTTGGAGAAGACTCTTGAGAATCCCTTGGAATGCAAAGAGATCCAACCAGTCTATTCTAAAGGAGATCAGTCCTGGGTGTTCATTGGAAGGACTGATGCTGGAGCTGAAATTCCGATACTTTGGCCACCTCATGTGAAGAGTTGACTCATTGGAAAAGACCCTGATGCTGAGACGGATTGTGGGTGGGAGGAGAAGGCAACTACAGAGGATGAGTTGGCTGGATGGCATCAGCGACACAATGGAAATGAGTCTGGGTAAACTCCGGGAGTTGGTGATGGACGGGAGGCTGGTGTGCTGTGATTCATAGGGTCGCAAAGAGTCGGACACGACTGAGCAACTGAACTGAACTGAACTGATCCAGTCCTGGGGTTTCTGGTCTCTATGGCAATCTCCATAGATTGTTAATGGCAATATCCAAGAGGGCTTATGCCAAGGGGGACCTTCTAGGACTGTTGCTGCCTTTGCCTCTGTCCCGGTGGTGAGCTCCTGCTGATCAAGCCTCCACAGGAGACCCTCCAACACTAGCAGGTAGTTTTGGTTCAGTCTCCTGTGGAGTCACTGCTCCACTCTTCTTGGTCCTGATACAGGTGAGATTTTGTTTGTGCCCCCGGAGACTGGAGTCTCTGTTTCCCTCAGTCCTGCAATGAAATCCCCCTGGCTTTCAAAGTCATATTCCCTGGGAATTCCCAGTCCTTTTGTCAGATCCCTAGGCTGAGAAGCCTGACATGGGGGTTCAGAATCTTCACAACAGTGGGAGAATTTCTTTGGTTCTCCAGTTTGCAGGTCACTTACCGAGTGGTTATGGGATTTGATTTTATCATGATTGTGCCCCTCCAATGCATGATTGCCCACTGTAGTCTTGCTTTGGCTTCTTTGTCTTTGGACATGGAGTTATGTTTTGATGGTAGGTTCCAGCATCCTCCTGTTCAATGGTTGTTCAACAGCTAGTTGTGATTTTGGTGCTATTTCCACCACTGTATTTTGGATATGTGTAGGGCAGATAACTTGTCTCTTTACTTTGCAGGTTTTCAGATCAAGATCTGAACACAGGAAACAGCATGGAGCCTCATCCATGCTTGGGCTTGATTAAGGGTCAGGGCCTAGACTTTGAACCTAGCTTGATGCCATAGTTCAGTCGCTCAGTCATGTCTGACTCTTTACGACCCCACGAATCATAGCACGCCAGGCCTCCCTGTCTGACACCAACTCCCGGAGTCTACCCAAACCCATGTCCATCGAGTCAGAGATGTCATCCAGCCATCTCATCTTCTGTTGTCCCCTTCTCCTCCTGCCCCCAATCCTTCCCAGCATCAGGGTCTTTTCCAGTGAGTGAACTCTTTGCATGAAGTGGCCAAAGTATCGGAGTTTCAGCTTCAACATCAGTCCTTTCAATGAACACCCAGGACTGATCTCCTTTAGGATGGACTGGTTGGGTCTCCTTGCAGTCCAAGGGACTCTCAAGAGTCTTCTCCACACCACAGTTCAAAAGCATCAATTCTTCAGCCCTCAGCTTTCTTCACAGTCCAATTCTTACATCCATACATGACCACAGGAAAAACTACAGCCTTGACTAGACGGACCTTTGTTGGCAAAGTAGTGTCTCTGCTTTTGAATATGCTGTCTAGGTTGATCATAGCTTTCCTTCCAAGGAGTGAATGTTTTTTAATTTCATGGCTGCAATCACCATCTGCAGTGATTTTGGAGCCCCCCCAAAATAAAGTCTGACACTGTTTCCCCATCTATTTCCCATGAAGTGATGGGACTGGATGCCATAATCTTCATTTCCTCAATGTTGAGTTTTAAGCCAACTTTTTCACTTTCCTCTTTCACTTTCATCAAGAGGCTTTTTAGTTCCTCTTCACTTTCTTCCATAAGAGTGGTGTCATCTGCATATCTGAGGTTACTGATATTTCTCTTGGCAATCTTGATTCCAGCTTGTGCTTCTTCCAGCTCAGCGTTTCTCATGATGTACTCTGCACATAAGTTAAATAAGCAGGGTGACAATATACAGCCCTGATGTACTCCTTTTCCTATTGCGGTGAGGCTTTGGAGAATCTTGGGAAAAGATGAATACATATTGAAGAAGGGAAGAATATAAATACTTTTTGGCCAAAGAGAAGACAATGGCAATTTAAAATAGTTTCCACAAATTCTTTGGCATTTCTCCCATCCAGAGGTCTATGTTCTTCCTCATTATAATGCATGAGCTTGTGATTGCTTCAACTGATAGGACAGGGCAGAATTACTGCTTTGTGAATTCTAGGTCTAGGTCATAAAACACAATGTAGATCTATCTAATTTGCTAAAATTCTTGCTCCTTACCTATCATTGCTAACCTTAGAAAGATCTGCTATCCAGGTTGGCCTTTGACTAGCATCTGGAAATTAAGATTTCAGGAGGTCTTCCCTAACTGATGAGGACCACCCTAACTGATAAGAGTGGCTCATTGTGCCTAAACTGTGTAAACAATGATGGTTAATGCCGAACACTTGCTTTCCATCTGGGATTCTGGAATTTTGGATTGTGCTAGGCAGAATAAAGGCAATGCCAAAGAATGCTCAAACTACTGCACAATTGCACTCATCTCACACGCTAGCAAAGTAATGCTCAAAATTCTCCAAGCCAGGGTTCAGCAATATGTGAACCGTGAACTCCCTGATGTTCAAGCTGGTTTTAGAAAAGGCAGAGGAACCAGAGATCAAATTGCCAACATCCACTGGATCATGGAAAAAGCAAGAGACTTCCAGAAAAAGATCTATTTCTGCTTTATTGACTATGCCAAAGCCTTTGACTGTGTGGATCACAATAAACTGTGGAAAATTCTGAAAGAGATGGGAATACCAGACCACCTGACCTGCCTCTTGAGAAATCTGTATGCAGGTCAGGAAGCAACAGTTAGAACTGGACATGGAACAACAGACTGGTTCCAAATAGGAAAAGGAGTACATCAAGGCTGTATATTGTCACCCTGCTTATCTAACTTATATGCAGAGTACATCATGAGAAACNTTCATTTTATTGTGCTTCACATGCTTTAAAAAAAAAAACAAAACACCAAATTGAAGGTCTGTGGTAACTTTTTGTTGAGCAAGTCTATCAGCACCATTTTTTCAACAGTGTCTACTCACTTCATGTCTCTGGGTCACACACCGGTAATTCTCCTAGTATCTCAAACCTTTTCATTTTTGTTTCAGGGCTCTGTTGTTGCTGATCTTTGATGTTACTCTTGCAAAAAGACCGCAACTGACTGAAGGCTCAGATGATGGTTAGAATTTTTAGCAATAAAGTGTTTTTAAATTAAGGCATGTATGTTGGTTTTTTTAGACATAATCTTACACAACTTAACAGACTACAGTACAGTGTAAACATAGCTTACATGTGCACTGGGGAACCAAAAATATTTGTGTGACTCAAGTTTATTGCAATATTCACTTTACTGTGGTAAACTGTAAAACTGTCATATCTCCAAGGTATGCCTTCACTTGTAAATTCCACCCAGGCAGGAAATGTGTCTTTTATTTACCCATACCCAGTCAGTAAAGTGCCCGGCATGCAGTGGACGCAATATGTTTCTGTTGAAGAAAGGAAGGCGAGAAGAAATCATGAACACAGAGAATCAGCAGAAAGGTTTTGAAGAAGTGGCAGAGCTGGAAAGAAAACAAAGCAAGGCCCTTCCAGAAGCACTGAGTGACCAACAGTGTTAATCGACAATGTCTAAAACTAGGTTTAAATGATAAGCTATTTATCGATTAGTGTTAGGAACTTAAGGTGAAACCATATTTGAACAATATTCCCATGGAATATCTATTAGAATTAAGTCTTCTTGAAAGAAATACACGAAATTTTTTACATGTAAACACTCCATATCTGAGTGGAAAATCTTAGCAACACAATATATAAATTTAGCTTTTGAAAATCAGAACACATATCAGTCAATGAGGAAAAGCCCAAGAAGCTACACGTTAAGCGTATAGCTTCTTTGAACAACTCAGATTCAAGATAGAATACACAATCAATGTAAAAAGAAGACTCAATATTAGTCTAGGATGTGACAGTTGTTATTATGTCTCAACTTGGCTAGGCGTGGTACCCAGATAATTGAGTCAAACATTAGTCTAGATGTTTCTGGAAAGCTAATTTTTAGATGAGGTTAACATTTAAATCAGCAACTCTGAATAAAGCAGTTTACCTTCCATAATGTGGACAGGCCTCATCCAATCATTTGAAGACCTTACAAAAGACTTATATGACCTTCCCCAAGGGAAAGGGAATTCTGCTAGTTAAGGATTTTTTGGAGTCAATTGCAGCATCCACTCTTCCGTGCTTCTCCAGCCTGGAGGCCTACCCTGAAGATTTTGGACTTGCCAGGTTCCACAACTATGTGAACCAATCCTTTAAAATAAATCTCTCTCTCCAAACACACAACAACATATACTATACATCAAATTTTCAACATCCACTGGATCATCAAAAAAGCAAGAGAGTTCCAGAAAAACATCTCCTCCAGCTTTATTGACAAGGCCAAAGCCTTTGACTGTGTGGATCACAACAAACTATGGAAAATTCTTCAAGAGATGGAAATACCAGACCACCTGACCTGCCTCCTGAGAAATGTGTATGCGGGCCAAGAAGCAACAGTTAGAACCAGACATGGATCAACAGACTGGTTCCAAATGGGGAAAGGAGTACATCAAGGCTGTATATTGTCACCCTGTTTATTTAACTTATATGCAGAGTACACAGATGCTGTTCTGATAGTTAAAATCCAAAGTACTTTCCATGGTAGAAAACACTGGAAAGAAATGCCAGGCTGGATGAAACACAAGCTGGAATCAAGATTGCCGGGAGAAATATCAATAACCTCAGGTATGCAGATGACACCAATCTTACGGCAGAAAGCAAAGAACAAAAAACCTTTTGATGAAAGTGAAAGAGGAGAGTGAAAAGGTTAGCTTAAAACTCAACATTCAGAAAGCTAAGATCGTGGAATCTGGTCCCATCATTTCTTGGCAAATAGATGGGGAAACAGTGAGAAACTTTATTTTGGGGGACTCCAAAATCACTGCAGATAGTGACTGCAGCTATGAAATTAAGACGCTTACTCCTTGGAAGAAAAGCTATGACCAACCTAGACAGCATATTAAAAAGCAGAGACATTACTTTGTCAACAAAGGTCTATCTAGTAAAAGTTAAGGTTTTTCCAGTAGTCATGTATGGATGTGAGAGCTGTACCATAAAGAAAGCTGAGCACCAAAGAATTGATGCTTTTGAACTGTGGTACTGAAGAAGATTCTTGAGAGTCCCTTGGACTGCAAGGAGATCCAACCTGTCAATCCTAAAGGAAATCAGTCCTGAATATTCACTGGAAGGACTGATGCTGAAGCTGAAACTCCAAAAGTTGGGCCACCTGATGGGAAGAACTGTCTCACTGGAAAAGACCCTGATGCTGGGAAAGATTGAAGGCAGGAGGAGAAGGGGAAGACAGATGAGATGGCTGGATCACATCATTGACTTGATGGATGTGAGTTTGAGCAAGCTCTGGGAATTGGTGTTGGACACGGAAGTCTGGTGTCCTGCAGTCCATCAGGTCACAGAGTCAGACACGACTGAGCAACTGAACTGACCTGATACATACATATTACTGATTCTCCTTCTCTGCAGAACTCTATTAAAGAGAACAACAAGGTACTAAAATGAGTTCAAGCTGCAACTCTGGTACTTACAACTTGGTAATGAACTTCTTGGAATGACTGACTTTAAATTATTTATAAAATAAATAGCTTTTTAAAACCAACAGCTACCAAATGTTAATGACTCCATCTCAACATATTCCACAAACTTCACTCACCAACTATTTCCAAATAAATGTGAACTGTAAATGCTCATAAAATCAATTTGAGATAAGCTCTTTATTAATTTTAAAACTGATATGAGCATTCCAATTAATTAAGCTAAAATTAATAGATGCTGTTCTGATAGTTAAAATCCAAAGTACTTTCCATGGTAGAAAACACTGGAAAGAATCCTAAGGTAACACTGAATTCATCAAACACATGGCATTTATTTGGCACACAGTTAGTGAAAATTAACTTCTTCCATTAGGGAAATAACATACTTATACATTTTCAGCTTTTAAAATATATTACCTCATTTCATAGTGAAAATGTCTTATTTCACAAAGCAGCAGTAGTTTTGTAAAATGTATAAAATATGACACCCTCCAAATTATTATAAATGTCATTCAGTCAGTCACCAATCAGTGTAAGACTAGAATTTATATTGATAAATGAAAATTTTCTTTGCTTAGAAAGAAATGAAATTCAGTAACTTTCATGATTTAAGTATTATGTAATATGGAATTCTATCAAATATTATATAAATTTTACTACAATGAATATAAAATATCATAAAATATATAGTAAGGCACTGAAATTGACAACTTCAGTTATGACTGTACTTCAAGGAGTTGAAATTTAGACTTTAAAATTACCTACGTATAAAATATCCAATATTTTTTAAAGATATATAAAAGAATTCTTAGACAATACTAAATACAGATTATTTTGTCATGAAAATAGACCTTCAAATTTTCAGAAGCATACCTGAGAAGCATGTAGGAAATTTTGGAAAGAATAAAAGCAAACATCTAGGCTGGCTGTTTCTACTCAATTACTGAATGGAGGTTGGTGAGGAGGGGTTGAGGGGAGGGGCAAAACATTACCTCCTGGAAAATTCTTCCTAATAATTCTTCTACTAGCTAAAATTAGTTAACTAAGTTAAAAACTAAGTTAAATTAAGTAACTAAGTTAAATAAAATATATAAAAATAAACAACAGTTTCAAAGCATACACAGAAAAACCAATAGTCTGAGAAAAACTACAAAAAAATTAAAAATCAGGTGAGAACATAATTACTTCAGATGAGAAAATGTCAACATTAAACATTTATCCATTCAAATTGGAGAAATTTTGAAAATGAATGAGCCTATAACCAGGATACAGCTGTGTAAACTGACACGTGCTTACGTGTATTTTGAGAGAAAAGAATAGGAATTTTGATGAGCTGTGTCACCAAATCACTTTAAACCTGTCTAAAATCCTTCTTCTTTGAAAATCTACTAATTTTAATATGCCCTAAAATTGTGATTTAAAGTTACTACCAAAAACTTTCTGAATTAGAAAGCAGGGCTTTTGAAATGATGTGTGAATTAGTTGTGACAGGTTCCAGTTCTACATTTTGAGGCTATTCTTCCACGCAAGTGTATTCCTTTTCTCACATGAAAATCTTCCAAATAACTTAAGACCTAACTAGGCCCTGTTTAAGTCTTGTATTTAGGGCTCCACATTTCTATTCTCCCCAACTCTTTCTCATTATCTAGTTTTCAATAACTCACTGCTTTGGTCACTCTTCTCTGTATATATCTGTTTGCCTAAGTCCTTTCAAAAATATGAAATCCAGAACTAAACACAATATTCCAGATGTGATCTGAGAAGGATAACTTATTGCCTCTCTTTTTAAAAAATTATTTATTTTTAATATAAAGACTGGCACATGTAATCCTTCTTAAAAACACCCAACACCACCCAAATCAATGCACTTTCACAAATACTACTTGAGATAAAACTTGGTAATTTTTCTTAATTTTCCATATACTATGTGTAAAGTTAAATCACAACACCTGGGTGTACCACACAGATTGTAGCAAAGTTATTTCTGGATCCTAAACTTAAATTTCCATTCAAGTTTTCCACACATAAAGTCTCCAGCTGAATATGGAGATTCAATGAACTGTTACATTACACTTTTTAAGGGTCTTTTACAGTAAAAGATAACTTTCACTGCTTTGCAAGAGAGTTGTATGTCTATGCATACATTTAGATAATACTTGTATACTGAAGTGAAAAAATAATGTCTGAATCATGCCTACCTTTTCTCCACTCTCCGGATTTTTCATAATTAAGGAATTACTTAAGAAAAAAGATAGTTTGGTATTTTAAGCTACTTGTGAGCACACACTGAATTTCTAGTACTTAAGATAACAGGCTACTCTACCTCATTCCTATTAACACGAATCACATATATTCATACACTTTCATAAATACGACAGTCTGCTCAGAAAAAATAGTCAATTCGAATTAGTACATCCTCTAAATCTCAAATGTAAATGAAATAAATGAAAATCATTTAATAAATAAAACAAATAAATAAGTGAAAGTCAACTTTTTTCAAATAATTATCTCTAAAAAAAATCCACTGAGGCAACAGTAATCAAGAGAGTAATTAAGAGACTTGAACTAGTCCAAACAGTCCAATAATTTGTTTCATCCTTTTGGAAAAAAAAAATTTCACCACGTAGTGCTGTAGAAACAAAAGATGCAAGTATTCAGCCTATGTCATGGGAAAAGAAATAAATGAACAAAAGAATATTTTGGAATAAGTATAAATCCAAAACAAAGGTATATTACCATAGGAGGTATGGGTAAGGGTAAAAAAGTTTATTAATATCTAACATTTAAATCAAATTGCCAACATTCGCTGGATCATAGAAAAAGCAATAGAGTTCCAGAAAAACATATATTTCTGCTTTATTATCTAGGCCAAAGCCTTTGACTGTGGGGATCACAATAAACTGGAAGATTCTGAGAGAGATGGGAATACCAGACCACTTGACCTGCCTCTTGAGAAATCTGTATGCAGGTCAGGAAGCAACAGTTAGAACTGGACATGGAACAACAGACTGGTTCCAAACAGGAAAAGGAGTACATCAAGGCTATATACTGTCACCCTGCTTATTTAACTTCTATGCAGAGTACATCATGAGAAACGCTAGAATCAAGACTGCCGGGAGAAATATCAATAATCTCAGATATGCAGATGACACCACCCTTATGGCAGAACGTGAAGAGGAACTAAAAAGCCTGTTGATGAAAGTGAAACAGGAGAGTGAAAAAGTTGGCTTAAAGCTCAACATTCAGAAAATGAAGATCATGGCATTCGGTCCCATCACTTCATGAGAAATAGATGGGGAAACAGTGGNCTGTGTGTGTGTGTGTGTGTGTGTGTGTGCGTGCGTGTGTGTTTATATGAAGTGAAGTGAAGTCACTCAGTCGTGTCTGACTCTTTGCGACCCCATGGGCTGTAGCCTACCAGGCTCCTCCATCCATGGGATTTTCCAGGCAATAGTCCTGGAGTGGATTGCCATTTCCTTCTCCAGGGGATCTTCCCAACCCAGGGATCGAACCCAGGTCTCCCGCATTGTAGACAGACGCTTTACCGTCTGAGCCACCACGGAAGTCCCTGGTATATGTATGTATATATATATATTGCAAAATGTTTACCACAAATCTGGTTATCATTAATCACCATACCTAGTTACAATTTTCCCCTTGTGATGAGAACTTTTAAGATTTGCTTTCTCAGTAACTTTCAACGTGCAATACAGTATTAATGCTATCCAATCAGGTTCATTTGTCAGACTGCAGCAAGCCAAATGTGGGGGCTCCAAGGTTTGCAGCAGAGAAAGGGTTTATTCACAAAGCAGGCAAGCAAGGAAGGGGTGGGAGAACAAACCTAAAATTCACCTATGCCAAGGCGAGAGACTTGGGATATTTATGGGATAAAGAAGCAGGGTGGTCTGGGGTATGGGAAAGACCATCAGAGTCAAGAAAGAAGGGAAGTAATCAATGTTCTGTGCATGTGTATCTGGATGACAACCTTCTTCAGAGGATGTACATTCAGAAAACAGGGATGGTAGGTGGGCCGCCATCTATGGGGTCGCACAGAGTCGGATGTGACTGAAATGACTTAGCAGCAGCAGCAGCAACATAATCTGAAGGTGGAGTTTTAACCCTTTGACATCAAAATGTCCTCCACTGGACACTTATGCAGGACTAGTTAAATGGTCAGTGGTCTAAACCGGCTTGAACTGGGCAACATAGGTCCATTTTACCTGAGAAACAACTTATGCAGCCACTACTACAGCAACCTATATTCAGTGGTGGTGGTTTAGTCGCTAAGTTGTGTCTGACCCTTGTGACCCTATGGACTGTATGTAGCCCATTAGGCTCCATGAGATTCTCCAGGCAAGAATACTGGAGTGGGTTGCCATTTCCTTCTCCAAGGGATCTTCCTGACCCAGGGATTGAGCCCAGGTCTCCTGCATTGCAGGCAAATTCTTTACCAACTGAGTCACCAGAGAAACCAATCTATGTCAGAGATGTTACATAACATAGGGGATGGTTAAAGGAATCTTGAAAAATATTATATAACCATGGTGAGGCTTGGAAAGTACACAACTTGTAGAAACATTCAAGGCAAGGTTAACCAGTGAAGGTTACAGGATACTATTTATTAAGTAAATTACAGTGTAAGAGATCTAACTGATGATTGCCCTTAGTTTCATTACTCAGTATAGTCACTATGCTGTTTGCTGTATTCCCATGATTTATTTATTTTATAATTGAAAATTTGTACCTTTGACTCCTTTCACTAATTTTACCTATCTTGCACCCTGCCTCTGGCAACCATCAGTCTGTTCTCTGTACCATGAACCGGTTTTTTAAAAAATTATTTGTTTTTTTAGATTCCACATTATTAAGTGAGATAATACATATTGTCTGTCTCTATCTGACTTATTTCACTTGGCATAATGTTCTCAAGGTCCATCCATGTTCTCACCTATGTGAAGATTTCTTTTATTGTGTATGGCTGAGGAATATTCCATCTGTGGGTGTGTGTGTGCACGCATGCATGTGAGTATGTGTATACAGTTGTCTTGGTTTCTGCAGGGCAAATTGGTTCCAGGACACCCTGTGGATACCAAAATCTACAGATGCTCAAGTCCGTTATAAAATGTCATAGTATTTGTATATAATCTACACACATTCTTTTATATACTTTAAATCATGTCTAGATTAATTATAATACCTAGTTCAATGTAAATACTACGTAAATANTTCCAGGACACCCTGTGGATACCAAAATCTACAGATGCTCAAGTCCATTATAAAATGTCATAGTATTTGTATATAATCTACACACATCCTTTTATATACTTTAAATCATGTCTAGATTAATTATAATACCTAGTTCAATGTAAATACTACGTAAATAGTTTAAATACAATGTACTTGACAATGTGGGGCTTCCCTGGTAGCTCAGTGGTAAAGAATCTACCTGTCAATGCAGGAGACACGAGTTTGATCCTCGAGTTGGGAAGATCCTCTGGAGAAGGAAATGGTAACCCACTCTAATATTCTTGCCTGGAAAATCCCATGGACAGAGGAGCCTGGCAGGCTACAGTCAGAAATCATTAAGGAAATGCAAATTAAAGGCACAATGAGAAACCACCATCATCAGAATGGCCAAAATTAAAAAGAATGATAGGGTGTTGTCCAGGATACTTAGCAGATATATTGCTGGTACAAGTGGAAAATGATCTGAGCACTTTAGTAAGCCATTTGGCAGTGCATGGTAAAGCTAAACATATGCCTGCCCAGTGACTCAGTAATTTTGCTCTTAGCTATAAATCACAGAAATGAGCACACACATCTACTCAAAGACATGCACAACACTGTTCAGATCAGCTTATTCGTAACATCCAAATATCCACCAACAGAAGAAAAGGTAAATCAATTGTGGTACATTCATATACCACATATATATTTACTACATGATTCCAGTGACATGACTTTCTGGAACAGGGAAAGCTATTCTGTGCTGGTTACTTTTAAGGAGGTATTGACTGGAAGAGGGAACTTTCTGGAGTGCTGAAAATGTTCGCTTGGTTTGGGTGGTGTTTACAAGGTAGTGTTCACTTGTGAAATTTCATCAAGTCATACCCTTGAAATTCATGCACTTCACTGTTTGTATAATTTTTGTTTTTAAAGTTAAAAAAAAGTTTACAGCTACCTGCCCCCTGCCCACAAAAGCTCCTTCTTTTCCCTTTATGTGTCACAAATATTTTACTTTGAATGAAATCATAGTACAGAACCTGTGCTGTTTTATTAATTTCCATATGTTCAATCCCTGAGTCAGGAAGATTCCCCTGGAGGAGAGCATGGCAACCCACTCCAAAATTCTTGCCTGGGAAATCCCATGGACAGAGGAGCCTGGTCGGATATAGTACATAGAGTTGTAAAGAGTTGGACAGAACTGAGCGAATCTCTGTGTCTCTCTCTGTTGCCTATATAAGGTCTACTTACAATTTACGTATATATCAACCTGTGCATTGGGTCAAATGTAACAAATGACTCAAGAAAACTTGGTTACTCACAATTAGTAGATAACTGAGGGGATATTACTTTGCCGACTGAGGTCCGTCTAGTCAAGGCTATGGTTTTTCCTGTGGTCATATATGGAAGTGAGAGTTGGACTGTGAAGAAGGCTGAGCGCTGAAGAATTGATGCCTTTGAACTGTGGTGTTGGAGAAGACTCTTGAGAATCCCTTGGACTGCAAGGAGATCCAACCAGTCCATTCTGAAGGAGATCAGCCCTGGTTTTTCTTNAAGACGCTTACTCCTTGGAAGAAAAGTTATCACCAACCTAGATAGTATATTCAAAAGCAGGGACATTACTTTGCCGACTAAGGTCCATCTAGTCAAGGCTATGGTTTTTCCAGTGGTCATGTATGGATGTGAGAGTTCGTCTGTGAAGAAGGCTGAGCACCAAAGAATTGATGCTTTTGAACTGTGTTGTTGGAGAAGACTCTTGAGAGTCCCTTGGACTGCAAGGAGATCCAACCAGTCCATTCTGAAGGAGATCAGCCCTGGGTTTTCTTTGGAAGGAATGATGCTAAAGCTGAAACTCCAGTACTTTGGCCACCTCATGCGAAGAGTTGACTCATTGGAAAAGACTCTGATGCTGGGAGGGATTGGGGGCAGGAGGAGAAGGGGACGACAGAGGATGAGATGGCTAGATGTCATCACGGACTCGATGAATGTGAGTCTGAGTGAACTCTGGGAGATGGTGATGGACAGGGAGGCCTGGCCTGCTGCAATTCATGGGGTCGCAAAGAGTTGGACACGACTGAGTGACTGAACTGAACTGAACTGAGGCAGAGTGTGGTATGTGACTAGTTCCCAATAAAAACCTTTGGCACTGAGTCTATAGTGAGATTCTTTGGTAGATAACATTTCTCACGTGTTACCATAACTTGTTACCAGAAAAAGTAAGCAAGTCCTTTGACTCTAATGGGGGAGGTCTCTTGGAAACTTTTCTGATTTCCTCCAAACTTTGCCCCATACATCATTTTCCTTCGCTAATTTTGCTTATAATCTTTATACTATAAGAAGTCATTACCATAAGTATGGTTATGCTGAATCCTGTGAGTCCTCCTGGCAAATCATTGAACCTGGAGGTGGTCTTGGGGACTCAACACAGTAAGCTTTAACACTGGATAGACTGATTCCTCCCACTTTATTCTTTTACAAAAATAGGTTTTCAAGGCTATTTTAGGTCCTGTTCCTTTCTGCACAAATTTTAGAATATGCTTATCTGTGTCTACTAAAAAACTGAATGCATTTTGATAGAAATTTAATTAAATCTATTGATCAATTTGGGAAGAATTGACATCTTTACTACATTTAGTCTTACAGTCCATGAACACAGTATGGCTCCTATTTATTTAGATCTTTAATTTCTCTCATCAGCCTTTGTAATTTTCAAGATACTGATTTATACATATTCTGTTAGATTTATACTTAAGTAACTGGTTTCCTTTGAAGCAATCGTAAATGGTAATAATTAAAATTTGAGTTTCTACATGTTTATGGTTAGTATGAAGCTTGTTTTAAAATTATTTTTACATTTTTAAAAAGCATTTTCAAGGTGAATATAAGATTATCTTTTAGGACAAGATTAGCCCTACTCTTAATACAGCTCTACTCCAGTATTTTTATGAGGTCTCTACCGAATGCTTCAGGATTTTTAGTAAAGTCTCTGCACTCTGGAGATCAGAATTCAAACAGCTCCCAGACTTGGGTGAACACTAGTAGTAGTTTAGTTCAGCAGCCTGGTTGTTTTCCTTTTTCCAGTAGTAGTTCTTTGTGAAGCTTCATAGATTCTGTGTGTGTGTGCACATGCATACACCTTAATATTAGTACTTGGCAGATGTCTAGATCTTTCTCTCTGGGCAGCTTGCTTCTCTTTCTGGTATTTTGTCTCAAAACTTCCAGCAACTTTGTAAATTATACCTAGTAAAGCTGGAAAAAAGATAGCATTAATAGATATTATATCCATTGATTTCTTATACCTTCCTCCTTACTCTGCTGATGAGATCCCTCTACTTAATTTTTTTTAATCGACATATAATTGACATAAAGGGCTTCCTAGGTGGCTTAGTGGTAAAGAATCCACCTGCCAATACAGGAGGCGTGGATTCAATCCTTGGGCCAGGAAGATTCCCTGGAGAAGGAAATGGCAACCTCCTCCTGTATTCTTGCCTGGGAAATCCCATGGACAAAGGAACCTGGCGGACTATAGTCCATGGTGTCCAAAAGAGTCAGACACGACTTAGAGACTAAGCGTATATACATACACACAATTGACATAAAACATTATATTATTTTTAAATATATAGCATAATGGGCTTTCCCTAGTGGCTCAGATGATAAAGAATCTGCCTGCAATGAAGGAGACCTGAGTTCGATCCCTAGGTCAGGAAGATCCCTTGTAGGAGGGCAGGGCAACCCACTCCAGTATTCTTGCCTGGAGAATCCCCATGGACAGAGTAGTCTGGCAGGCTACAGTCCACAGAGGTGCAAAGAGTCGGACATGACTGAAGCAATTTAGCATGCACACACACACATAAAACATAATGTTTGGTATTTATATATATTGCAAAATGATCACCACAATAGTCTAGTTAACATCCATCACTATATATAGTTACAAATTTGATTTCCCTTTCCTTAATATTTCAAGAGTGGAAGCAGGACTGAAAATACTTCCCTCATCAGTCTTTAATCCTAGAAGATGTGGCCTGAGAGTATGATTATGGTCAAGCTCTAGAAATTACCTGATTACTGCTTGATGCCTCTGTGGTAATCTGTCTTCTGATTTTATATCCAAGGTGATCCCAGTGATGATATATGATCACTAGTTTCTCTTTTTATTAGAAATCCTTAGAGGGGTCTTCTTTTAGGAGATGATAATATGAAACAGCAAAAATTCCAACTGTTCAGGATATAAAGACTGTAGAACAACTCTCCTTTGACATAACATATAAATTATCCTGTGGAGATGATTGGCCTAAACTTTGTTGTACCATGCTGTCATAGTGCAAGTTTCAAATGAGTATATTCAGATATAAAAGAATCATTGTGTGTGTGTGTGTGTGTGTGTGTGTGTGTGTGTGTGTCTTTAGTTACTCAGTCATGTCTGACTCTTTTGTAGCCCCATGGACTATAGCCTGCCAGGCTCCTCTGTCCATGGGATTTTCCAGGCAAGAATACTGGTAGGAGTTCCCATTTCCTTCTCCAAGGGATCTTCCTGATCCAGGGATCAAACCCACATTTCCTGCTTGGCAGGTGGATTCTGTACAACTGCACCACCAGGGAAGCCCCCAAAGAATCATTCAGTTCAGTTCAGTTCAGTTCAGTCGCTCAGTCCTGTCCGACTCTTTGCGACCCCATGAATTGCAGCACGCCAGGCCTCCCTGTCCATCACCAACTCCCAGAGTTCACTCAGACTCACGTCCGTCGAGTCAGTGATACCATCTAGCCATCTCATCCTCTGTCGTCCCCTTCTCCTCCTGCTCCCAATCCCTCCCAGCATCATTGCAAATGGTTGAAAAGTGCCTTGACTGTCCCACCACATTGCCTCAAAGGATTGTCCAAGGTCTTCTGGCCAAAGGTTTCCTATATCACTAACTTGAAACTGAGGCTTTGATATCAGGGTTTTTAAAAGATGTTGGGACTTCCCTGGTAGTCCAGTGGTTAAGACTTTGCCTTCCAATGTACCTGGTGTGGGTTTGGTCACTGGTCAGGGAGCTAAGATCCCACATGCCTTGAGGCCAAAAAGCCAAAAATAAAACAGAAACAGTATTGGAACAAATAACGACTTTAAAAATGATCCACATAAAAAATAATCTTAAAAAAAGATATTTTACTTTGTACTTGCTAAAATAGATTAGATTATCAATTTGTACAAGTACAGATGTAAAAGGACAGACATGTAAAGAGATGTAGGAACACGACTTGGCTTTTTGTGCCATTTAACACAGAAATTTGCCTTTGATGTCCATTACTACACACTCTGGTTCTTATGCTAGTTTCATAATAAAGAACTGAGGGAGCATTAAACATGTAATTGTGATTATAATACTCTTTCCAGTAAAATTTCTATCAGTAGAATTAAGAAAAGTCACTAAATGCTATAAAACTGTTTAAAAAATATTTTATTGATTTTTCCAGAGTGTACTTGTGGGTGGTGTAGGGAAACCTACCTGTTTCCTTTGAATTCTAGACTGAAAGTTTCCATGCAATTCAAATAGATAATGCGAACAGCCAATTTAGAATTTGGAGTTTGTTTTCTGTAATAGAATAGATTAGTGGCTATCCATACTGGTTAGCGTTCATGATTATTTGTGGAATTAAGAAAAACACAGATGTGAGGATTCCACCCCTATAGATGCTGAAATAGTGGTTTTGGTTGGATCTTAGAAATCTGTATTTAAAAAGAAAACTTTTTATGAAATAGCTTTATTTCCTGGTTTAAGAACTACACAGAGTTGGAGTATACATATTAGTTAGTAAGAAGAGTTAGCTTGAAGCAAGACTGTATTTGTAATGACCCTTTGGTTATAAGCAAATGTCAGAAACCCAAAAAAGCTTGAGCAAACTGGGATTCTTTGGCTCTTGTAACTGGAAATTTCAGGGTGGAGCTGGCAAGGGTGCTCCAAGACCGTTCAGTGGTAGTGGTTTAGTTGCTAAGTTGTGTCTGACTTTTGTGATTCCATGGACTATAACTTGCCAGGATCCTTCGTTCATGGGACTTTCTAGGCAAGAACACTGCAGTGGGTAGCCTTTTCCATCTCTAGGGGACCACCCTGACCCAGGGATTGAACCCATGTCTCCTGCATTGGCAGGCGGATTCTTTACCACTGGGCAACCAGGGAAGCCCTCTACAGGGGCCCAAATGATATTCAATTTCTCTTTCCTTTCTTCTTTCTTACCAACAGGCCCTTTCATGTGATGGAAAAGGTGGCTTCTGACAGCTGTAATCTTTCATTTTATTGTTCATGACTCAAAGGGAAGACAGTTTCCCTTTCCCATTTTCCTTACATAAAATTGCATGGTCCACTCTGGCCCTGCTTGGCTCATGTAACTTTGACCAGTCACGGTGAAAAGGAGGATATTCACGTGATTAGCTGGGGATCAGACAGGGTCCTGTAATGACTAGTTTCATCAGAACCACATAGGAAGAAGGCAAAGTTTTTCAGCGGACGAAAGTATGTTGGGGTGATTAAAAACACGAATATCCTCTACTGAGGCCCCCCTATCTGAATACACTGTAAGACTTTGGGTGGTGATTTATCACAGGGACTTTCTTTTTCTTTCTTTCTTTCTTTTTTTTTTAAAAACTGATTCTGTATTTTTATAGATTATACTGCATTAAAATTGTTCAGTTCAGTTCAGTTCAGTCGCTCAGTCGTGTCCGACTCTGCGACCCCATGAATAATCGCAGCACGCCAGGCCTCCCTGTCCATCACCAACTCCCGGAGTTCACTCAGATTCATGTCCATCGAGTCAGTAATGCCATCCAGCCAACTCATCCTCAGTCGTCCGCTTATTGCAAAACAAAATAATTCCCTATCCTGTACAATGTATCCTTGTTACTTATACATAGTAGTTTCATACATAGTAGTTTGCATCTCCCAATCCCATACCCCTATCTTGCATCCCCTCTCCTTCTCCCTGCTGGTGATTACTAGTTTGTTTTCTGAATCTGTGAGTCTATTTCTGATTTGGTATATTCATTTTTTGTTTTGTTTTTAGATTACACGTATAAGTGATATCAAACACTATTTGTCTTTCTCTGACTTTTCACTAAGCATAATACCCTGTAGGTCCATTCATACTGCTGCAAATGTCAGAATTTCATTCTTTTCTATGGCTGAGTAATATTTCATTGTATAAATATACCACATCTTTGTTTTTATCCATTTGTGTGTTGATAGACACTTGGATTGTTTCTTTATGTTGCTATTGTAAATAGTGCTGCTATGAACTTGGCGGTACATGTATCTTTTAAATCAGTGTTTTTGTTTTTTTCCAGATATATAACCAGGAGTGGAATTGTGGGATCACAATGTAGTGCTATTTTTATTTTTTGAGAAACCACCATACTGTTTTCCATAGTGGCTGTCTTTAAAAAACTGGTACATTCTTCTTCTTTTGCATCTTGAATTGTGTTGAGCTGTCCAGACAAGACTCTCTCTCTTTTTCCCCACTTCCATGTCTGCTACTGGGCGGTTGCATAATGGTAGAGTCTGTTTTCTCTTCAGACTTTGCCATTTTAAATAGGGGGAGGAGATGGGAAGTCTTGTTTAGGCTGTCAGTTCAATTCAGTTCAGTCGCTCAGTCGTGTCTGACTCTTTGCGACCCCATGAACAATAGCACGCTAGGCCTCCCTGTCCATNACTGGGCGGTTGCATAATGGTAGAGTCTGTTTTCTCTTCAGACTTTGCCATTTTAAATAGGGGGAGGAGATGGGAAGTCTTGTTTAGGCTGTCAGTTCAATTCAGTTCAGTCGCTCAGTCGTGTCTGACTCTTTGCGACCCCATGAACAATAGCACGCTAGGCCTCCCTGTCCATCCAACTCCTGGAGCCCACCCAAACCCATGTCCATTGAGTCGGTGATGCCATCCAACCATCTCATCCTCTGTCGTCCCCTTCTCCTCCTGCCCTCAATCTTTCCCAGCATCAGGGTCTTTTCAAATAAGTCAGCGCTTTGCATCAGGTGGCAAGAACTGTCAGAAGTCACTGAATCATATTCTTCAGTCTAGCTTCTGTCAGACCTTAGCATTAGGACTTATCAAGTGCTGGCTTGGCTGTTAATAAAGTGATTATTTTCCTCACTGGTTACTGTTCCATAACTGTAGCATTCTTGGCTGGAAAATGTATACGCAGAAGTTCAGGTCAATTCAGTTGCTCAGTCGTGTCCGACTCTTTGTGACCCCATGGACTGCAGCATGCCAGACCTCTCTGTCTATCACCAACTCCTGGAGCCTACTTAAACTCATGTACGTTGCATTGGTCATGCCATCCAACCATCTCATCCTCTGTCATCCCCTTCTCCTCCCACCTTCAATCTTTCCCAGCATCAGGGTGTTTTCCAATGAGTTGGTTTTTCATATGAGGTGGCCAAAGTACTGGAGTTTCAGCTTCAGCGTCAGTCCTTCCAATGAATATTCAGGACTGATTTCTTTTAGGATTGACTAGTTGGATCTCTTTGTAGTCCAAGGGACTCTCAACAGTCTTCTCCAACACCACAGTTCAAAAGCCTCAGTTCTTCAGCGCTCAGCTTTCTTTATAGTCCAGCTCTCACATCCATACATGACTACTGGAAAAAACCTTAGCTTTGACTAGACAGATCTTTGCTGGTAATGCAAAGGTCCTCTGCTTCTTAATATGCTGTCTAGGTTGGTCATAGCTTTCTTCCAAGGAGTAGAAGAGGTGAGTGCTAAGGCAAGATCTGAACTTAATACCAGTTTAATGTCATCTAAACTTCAACTTGAATTTCTAAATATTGCTGTTCACTGTGGGGCTGAGTGAGAAACAACAGTCTGGAATTTAGAATCAACATGCTCTGTGGGAAGGCTTGGTCTTATGTGTGGTGTGGAGGCAGCTGGTTTACATTGTGGCCGCACAGCTGTAGCAGATGGTATTGCTGGCATGGAGCCGTGGTTGAGTTTCGCAAGAAAAAAGTATTCATTTTAGAGTCAGGATGGGTTTGACTGAGACCAAAGCCTGAGCCAACAGGGATCTGGGCTTTCCCAGGTTGGTTGGGATGAGGAGAAACTCTTTAGGTGCTTGTTAACTTGCAGAGATGGTTTCAGATGTGTGAGCAGAGCACATACAGGAAGAGCAAACTCTTGCTGGGCCCAGAGAAACCTAATTCAAAATGGCAGAGCTGTGGTGCTTAGGCTTTTTAAGAAAGTACTTTGCAATTAAGCGGCACTAGCCTCTCTCTTCCGTACCTTGTGCCTCCGGTTTTTCAGCAAGGGTGAGTTTTGTTCTCCAGGGAAGATTAGATTCAAAAGAGATGAGATGGTAGCAAGGGATTATTCTTTATTTGGATTTTAATTGCTTTGATACTGCCTTTGGAGTAGTGAAGATTAACCAAAGACTTGGAGATTGAAAAATGGAGGAAAACCAGCTTTTCAGAGGAGCACTTGGCAGAGATGGTTGCTTTTCCTTGGACTCCTAAGAATAAAAGAAGACAACAGCTACCTTACCGATCACCAATGCCTTGAGTTTCTGTAAGCCTGTATTTAACTGAATTCACTTGCATTTAAAATTATAAGCTGTAGTCTCCAAATGTTTAGCACGGACTGACCAATATCCTGCCGAGACAAATCACGGAGGATTGTTTGTGTTTTCTCTTGCTGATTCTCTCTGTCCTGCTTTTCTCAGATAACCCCAAATTTTTACTGTGGTTTGTGGAAGGTAACAGCAATGTGGGCAATTTTCTTTGCCTGGGAAATGCCACTGAAGCGGTTATCACATTTGGTTCTAAATTTTAAAGAGTTGGTGGGTGGCATTGGTATTCCTGTGTGTTTTACTGATTTGCTGAAGAATGAGATCCCTGATGACTGATGTAGGGTTAATTTAACTTTGGTGGTGCTGAAGGAGCAACATTCTGGCTTTTCCTTTGATTGTTTGAAAGGTAAATATTCTTTTACTGTTCCTTTAGCAGTTATCCTAGAAATTACAACATGCATTTTTTGACCCATCAAGGTCTAATGCTGATTTATACTTTTACTTTTCTCCTAAATGTTAGAACCTCATAACACTTTAACTCCCCCTTGATGTATAAGCTATTTTTATTGCTATTTTAATTTTATATACTTTTGAAACCCCATGTAAATTATTTTTATTGATTAAATATTCATTTGAATTCACCCACATATTTACCATGCTCATTACTTTTTATTCCTTCAAAATCTGTCCTTTCATTTGAGACCACACTTCCTCATGTTCACTAACTTTATTCCAAAGGGTTCTTCATGTAGCCAAGTTGTCTGGGAGAGGTTTGACATCCTCCAGCATCATAGAATCTGGCAAAGAACTGAGGTCAGAGAGGCTACCGACTTGCTCCTGAAGGTAGAATATGCCAGCGGGTCCAGGTTTGGCTGCGTTCTGTAGAAAGGCGGTCTCTGTAGCTCTCCTGAACCTGTGCGGGCGCTGCTTTCACGACCCAAGGTGTGCATAATGGACAGCTGGACATGGACTCAGGGCCTGTGAGAGCTTGGTGTTTCAAAGAGAGTCGGTATGTGGACAGAAATGGTTACTCTAATGGTGTATAGCACAGGGCTGAGAAGAACAGTTACTTGCATAAAAAATTGATGGACAACTTATGGCCGTGGTGGGTGGATCCAGAGACTCCTGGAGACTTGAGAGGAGGTTGCTCAGATTTCTGTAGTGAAGAACTATCTGGGACACTAATGAGAATACCTCTTGTATTGCAATTTGGATAGAGTCTAGAGTCTTTTGTTGGATGGTGACCATGGAAAGTAGGCTGATTTTCAAGTAATAGTATGTGTGCTGAGTCGCTCAGTCGGGTCCAACTCTTTGCGACCTACAGGACTGTAGGCCACCAGGCTCCTCAGACCATGGGATTTTTCAGGCAAAAATACTGGAGTGGTTGCCATTTCCTTCTCTAAGGGATCTTAAATTGGCTTAATTAACATTTATAAATGAGGAATGTGTTGATTCTAGAACCTAAAAAGATCTAAAAATTACTGTGGATACTGAGACAGTCAATAGTTGTTTCTTGGCAAAGTCAGGGATGATAATGGCCCTTGATTTACTTTTCAGTAAATTGATATTACCACATACTTTTCAGGAATTTGACTGAAGCAGAGGGGTTTTACATGATGTGTGGGATAATGACTCATCCCTTTTTCTGAGCCCCTTTGTGAGTATTTGCATATTGTAAATGAGTGCTTCCAAAGAATCTCTTTGGAGGAAGATGTCATCAATGTAATGTTATACCTGTGATCCTGGATAAAACTGGATGCTGTTAAGATCTTGCCTGCAAAGATGGTGTGTAATATCAAGGTTGTTGAGGTGTGTCCCATGAGCAGCTGAGTAAAGGCATATTGTTTACCTTTGGAGTTGAAGCATCTGAGGCTTTTGAAATAGACATATTACCTACATATTACCTACCTAATATGAAACAGAACATATTATCTACATTTGTAACAGCAAAGTATTCATCAGTTGTTAATTGGATAGAACCAGTAACTTCCTTAATATTGTGTATAGGAGCCTGATGAGTAGGACCACAGCATTTACTGCTGCTGCTGCTAAGTCGCTTCAGTCGTGTCCGACTCTGTGCGACCCCATAGACAGCAGCCCATGAGGCTCCCCCGTCTCTGGGATTCTCCAGGCAAGAACATTGGAGTGGGTTGCCATTTCCTTCTCCAATGCATGAAAGTGAAAAGTGAAAGTGAAGTCACTCAGTCGTGTCCGACTCTTAGCGACCCCATGGACTGCAGCCTACCAGGCTCCTCCATCCATGGGATTTTCCAAGAAAGAGTACTGGAGTGGGGTACCATTGCCTTCTCCACAGAGCATTTAAG
Organism: Neotragus moschatus; assembly: GCA_006410615.1. Lineage (NCBI taxonomy): Eukaryota > Metazoa > Chordata > Mammalia > Artiodactyla > Bovidae > Neotragus > Neotragus moschatus. Next base: position 1,788,432 of record SJYA01002930.1, on the reverse strand, counting down.
GTTGTGGTAATTCACCACGAGGCACTGTTCATTCCTTCCAAGTTCAAATAGAGGCAAAATTGGGCTGTTAAATGGAGAAGCAGTGAGGATAATTACCTGCTTCTCTAAATAGGTCTTGTATAATGGATTTTGGTCACTGAATATTTTAATTTACAGTAGGCCATGTTAACTGGCCTACTGTATTTTAACAGTTTAATATTTTTTTAATTTTAAACTCTGTTTAATATTTTAACAGAGGAGAAGATCCATGGCATCCTCTTTTTTCAAGTGCCAACAAGTTAATTTAACAAATTACTCATTGAGTCAGAGCATTCATGCCCACTATATTTTAGAGCAATGCTAAAGCTGGGGGGGATTTAGGCAAGGCAATAGGTCCAACAATTGAAGTGAGGCCTACTTATTTGTCTGATTATACTTGGTAACTCCTCTAGAAGTACCGGGGGTACTTTGTTAAAAATGCAGTGAAATCCCTAGTAATAATCAAATCTATGAAGGTTTGCAGTTATTGCACTTTATCAGGTACTGAGTTAACTCAGAACCTATGTTATATAAGCACAAAAGCCAATCAGTTTTCTTTTATCTTTTGTTGTAAATTTTGGATTTTCATTTTGGTCAAACTGTAGATCTTTGTTTCAGGGTGTTTTGTTTTGTTTCGTTTTTTTTCCCTCCCCTGTATCCAAACTTCTTTCTTTTTAATTTATTTATATTGGGGTGTGTGTCTGTGTATTCTTCAAGGGCAGGGGAGAGTCCTCTAACCTGTTCATATTTATGAATTTCTCCAGAGAGCCTCAAATCAGTATCACCAAAGATCGGGGCTTCCCCTGTGGCAATGGTTGTACTTATAGGGTTTAAGGACTCCAGTCTTAAGTCAGGTTTGACTGTACCTCGGCTGTTACCTTGGCTGTACCTCAAGTGTACCCTGGAATTTTTTTTCCATGTAGCCCTGAGTATTAGCATGTTATTTACAACACAGGCAATGTAGCATAGCAACAGAAGTATTTAAAGGTCCTGGTGAGCAATTTGCCCTCAGGAGTGAGGACTTCACTCAGCATTTCACATAGTGATTGTATTTTCTCTGTTCTCTCTTTCTCTTTTCCTCCTTTCCACTCTGCTTTCCTCCCTATCTGACTGTGTAGTGACTGTTGTTTCCTTTGTGACCATGGTAGCTTGCATGGAACACTGTATCCCCTGAGCACTTTCTAAATTGGTTGCTGCTGCTGCTGCTGCTAAGGCACTTCAGTCGCGTCCAACTCTGTGCGACCTCATAGATGGCAGCCCACCAGGCTCCCCCGTCCCTGGGATTCTCCAGGCAAAAACACTGGAGTGGGCTGCCATTTCCTTCTCCAAAATTGGTGGAGACACCACCAATTGGTAACAAGGTGAAAGTCTTTCCCCAGAGCTTAGGACAAGTCACAACTTCATTCTAAGACACACAGATAGATCTGGGCTGAGACCGCTGAACCTGGGCCACTTTATGGAGGGCCCCAGCACTGTACTCCTTTCCCTAAATGCCAAATAGCCAAACTTCTGCCTTAGATAGGCTAAATCTATAACAGAGACTTGGTAAGACTTGACTCGTGTAGCACAATGGAGACTAATTCAGTGTAAGCTTGCCAGCAAGCAATGAAGACATTTTGCACGCTCAGTGCAGTTGTTCATACCTAGTTAATAGGCCAAGAGGGAGAGAAGATAGACTCGAGCGGTGCTGGTGAGTGCCTCAGTCATCCTGATCACACTGCCAATTTTTGTGACCATTCCACATATAGAGCTGAATGTCCACTCAAACTCTGATTTGGGTTTCAAGACATGATGCCACACACACACTAACAGAGTAGGAAAATAACAGTATTGTTACTTGTTAATACATAAAGAATTTTTCTTTTTCTCTAAGAACAACACGGGCTTCTCAAGCTTATTTGAAAATGTGTTGGGAGAACAAGGAAAGGAGACTTGTTAGTGACTTTTATTGAGGTCAGGAGATGGGGTCAGTCCTGCATTTAAGCAGGGACTTATGTTTGAATCCCCTGATGGTACCGAGGAAGAGCACATGGACTTTCTCATCAGCTTGCTCAGATGTGGGACAGAAGTGGGGGGAGAGAGGAGAGGCGTAAAAGCTGTTAACAGTGAAACATCAAAAAGGAAGTCAAACTTTGTTACATTTTTAGCTCTAATATTTAGGTCTTTGATCCACTTAATTTTTATATATGGTGTAAGGTAGGGGTCCAACTTCATTTTTTTGAGTGTGCGTGTCTATTTGTCTCAATGCCATTTACTGAAGGGGAGAAGGGCATGGCAACCCACTCCAGTATTCTTGCCCAGAGAATCCCATGGACAGAGGAGCCTGGTGCACTACAGTCAATGGGGTTGCAGAGTCGGACATGACTGAAGCAACTTAGCTTGCATGCATGCATTTACTGAAGAGACTATATTTTTCAGTTTAACTGAAAAGTCCAACAATGAGACTTACCGTTTTCTTGCCCATCCATTAATAACTTGGTAGTTTTAAATTTTTTGGCTGCACTGAGTCTTCATTGCTCTGTGAGGGCTTTCTCTAGCTGTGGCAAGCAGGGGCTACTCTTTGTTGCAGTGTGTGCACTTCTCATGGCAGTGACTTCTCTTATTGTGGAGCACAGGCTCTAGGCACATGGGTTTCAATAGTGGCAGCACACCAGCTTGGTAGTGGCGGCATGCAGGCTCTCGGGCATGCAGGCTTCAGTAATTGTGGCACACAGGCCCCATAGTTGTGGCACACAGGCTCAGTAGTTACGGCACACTGGCTCAGTAGTTATGGCTCACCAGCTTAGTAGCTCCACAGCATGTAGAATCTTCCTGCAGCAGGGATCAAACCTGTGTCCCCTGCTTTGGCAGATGGATTCCTATCCACTGCACCACCAGGGAAGTCCAGTAATTTGGTATATTATATCTCATTTGGCTGTGCGTCCTATGTGTACTGGTTCCTCAGTTGAGAAAGGTAAATGACAGAGAGGTGAGTGGTAGGATTCAGGCATGATCGAATCCCTTTGAAATAGGATGGCAACCTCACATCCCCCACCTCCCCCAACCCAGGCCTTTGAAAAACTAGGACAAGTATCCTGGAGACAGACTACTGATTTACTCCCTATCTGAACTTTCAAGCATGAATTTTAAGTTGCTGAATTTTGTCTATTTTTGAGATCCTGCAGTATCACCCCAAGCTCATTTTGGTAATAACTGAGTCTAGAATTATGCCCGAGCCTGCTCTGTGTCTTGGATAATCTCTTGAATTTTACAAAATTTTTGCATTTAGCCTGTTATTCCCTCCAGAACCTACCAGACAGCTCACTCACCAGGTCTTGGCTCTTTCTCCTCACGTTGCTGCAAATGTTCCTTCCTGCTTGTGCTCCAGTTTTGAACTATAATGTTAATAGCCAGTGGTTAATATGTATCACACTACACTAAGAGCTTCTAATATGTGATCCAAATGTTAACTGGGGTGGTAGTCTTGATTCTTGGCTATCTAGATAATATTATCTTACATCTCTCTTATATGTCCTGTGGAAGCCCAAAGCTCTCCCATGGGTATACAAATTCTTGTTCATGATATTCCTCAAAACTTTTACTTAGTTCAGTTTATGGATTATCTAGCTAGCTCATGTGTGTGTTCTTGCTCTAGCCTTGACCCAAATGCGACTCAACTCTGCACTCTCAAAGGCATTTTTGTGTGCAGTTGACCTCACTCAAGACTTGGGAAGAGTGAGGAAGAGCTTACATGTTAGCAATGCAAAGATTCTAATTAAACACTAGATATTCTCCTTTCTTAAAAAACTTTTGGCAACTTCAGCACTATGATTTTTTTTTCTAAAATCTTTTGCTTTGAAATAATTTCAGACTTCCAGAAAAGTTGCAAAAATAGCACAGTGTTCTTGTACATCCATTGTTTTCTAAGCAGCAATAATTAGTTATATATAAATTTTGTTAGTTTTTCTAAGCCACATTTCCTGAGGTTCTAAGCTTAATTCCAGATTAAAAAAACCCATTATTTAGGGCTGTGCTGGGTCTTTGTTGCCGCACACAGGCTCCTCTTTGCTGTGCAAGGACTTTCTGCAGTTGCGGCGAGCAGGGACTACCCTCTAGCTGTGGCTTCTCACTATGGTGGCTTCTCTTGTGGAGCACCAGGCTCTAAAGTATGTGGGCTTCAATAGCTGTGACTCATAGGCCCACCAGGTCTTAACTGTGGCATGCGGGATCCTAGTTCCTGGGCCAGGGATGGAACCTGCGTCCCCTTCGTTGGCAGGCAGATTCTTAACCAGTGGACCACCAGGGAAGTTCCAATTCCATATTACTTGGAGTTTATTTAAGATGAAAAATTCTCTTTAGGGTGGGTTGGATAACTCAGAAAGCACTCCAAGCTCCTCTTTTTCTTGATATGCCTTGTCTAGACTATACAGTTTTATTTTCCCTACCTTTCTCCATCTGTACCCTAGGAATAGAAAGAATCACCTGGGAAGGAGAGGGTATTGAAATAAGAATGAGGGAAATGCTGGGGCTTTAAACCTCTTTACCTATTCACTGATGATAGAACAACATGCAGCCTGGAAGGCTAATTTTGATTGTAATATTCCTGATTAGTCCTTGATTAATGAATCCTTTGGGAGTGATGGAAAAAAAGAACTAACCGTTTTTGACATCCTGACAGTCACTGTGTTAAATGTTTTCTACTTGAAAATATAGGCAGATTACAGATCCTTTCTATAAAATCTCAATTAAAAAAACAGCCTCTAATAAGTGATTACTTTGTGGTGGTCTGGTAGCCTGAACACAAGCCTTTCAGGGACAGTAGAGCTGCTGGTCTTTTGTAGCTGGCTTTTGGAGAAGGGAAGATAGGAAGTGGAAGCAGTGGTGGAGGATCAGGCAGCAGAATCGGGGTGGAGGAGGTGAAAGCAGCAGCAGCAGCAGCAGCAGCGCTAATGGTGCACAGGAAGTGTGGAGGGGGAAGGGAAATGCTTGTTCCAGTCAGCTTTCCCCAGGAGGCAGAGCCAGAGGACAGACTGGCATGCAGGTGACTTGGGGAGGCGATTCTCGGAAGCAGGAGAAAGAAGGGTGGTGTTTGCTTGAAATGACAAGCAGGGGGGCTGAAGTTGAGCCTGAGGTCACAAGGGGCTGTGCATCACTGTTACAATGAACTCAGAGGCGGGCCTGGAGGAGGAGACACGGACCCTGGAGGCGTTTACTGTTGCCCACGCAGGACTGAGTCCTCACGCAGCTGCAGCTTGTATTCACATGTGTCCCATGGGAAGGCCACCATTTCACTCAGTCTTCAAGGAGATGGTTGATCTCCATATCTATGTCATATTTTCCATATCTATTGTCATATTATCTATGACAATACAGTGGGCTAGAGAATAAACTTTAAAAAATTATTTATTTTTAATCGAAGAATAATTGCTTTACAGTACTGTGTTGGTTTCTACCAAACATCAACATAAATCAGTCATAGGTTTAGAAGAATAAGCTTTTGTCTCTGCTGTGGCAGTGGGTCAAAAGGCCATAACTAATATTTTTTTCTTCTCCTCTACCACCCGCTTTTGTGGCTGTCATGTACTTACTTGGCAGGGTAATTGACACAGATTGTGTCTCTGAGGGGGTCTGAGTCTTTGGTTGTCTTGCTCTCATCAGGTATTGGTTCCTGCATTTCCTGTTTGCTGTTATCTCTGGATATGAGAGCACTGGAAGATGCAACGGGATATCCCAGATACCAATATATCTCTCCATACTGCCATAATGCAGCAGCAATCCTGGTTCTCATGGTAACCAAACTCCGTGGCCCCTGGGGTATAGTGATTTCTTTCATTGTCTGCTGGGCCACTGACAATTCCAAAGTGATCATGTTGTTAATTGTAGTTTACAGTTCAGTGCAGTCCTTGCCATGCTCCCTGGTGGAAATAAAACCTTCTAAGAACCAAGGACCTCTAGTCTGAGAGCCCAGCATGGTGGGAAGGCCAGAAGTGACTCAGGCTTTGAAGAACATCTGCTATAGGGGAAGATTTAGTATTTAAAATGACTAGAAAAGTTTTGAAGGCTGATTTAATTTCTGCTGGGGGAAGGGTGTTGATCTCACTTCACAGATGATATTTTTTCCCTAGTTTTATTGGGTAATGATTAACAAAAATTGTATATATTTAAGGCATACAATATGATAGTTTGACATATGTATACATTGTGAAACGATGATCATAAGCAAGATAATTAACACATGTATTTCCTCATATAGTTACCATTTTTTTGGTACGTCAAATGAATATCTCTGGAGTCATTCTTTGTCTGGTGATCTCAAGGTAAATGCTAACTTGTTTGTACCTTGTCCTGCCTCCCATCTAACGATTACTTTTGTCTGGTAAGAACAGACATCATGAAATAAAATCTGTCTTTGTGAGTTCAGGCTGCTATAACAATGTACAAGAGACTGGGTGGCTTATTAACAACAGTAGTTTATTTCTAACTGTTTAAGAGGCTACAAGTCAGGGTGTTAGTGTGGTTAGTTCTTGTGAGGACCCCCTTCTTGGCTCACAGATACTTGTGTTTTTCTTGTGCCCTCACATGTAGGAGGGATGAGAGAGTTTTCTGGGATCTCTTTTGTAAGAGCACCAATCCCTTTCACGAGGCCTCCATTCTGATAAACTAATCACCCCAAATGCACCACCTCGTAATGCTAACACACTGAGGGTTAGGGCTTCAACACATGAATTTTGGAGGATAAAAAATAGTCCATTTATTATACCTTAAACTAAAATTAGGTAATGCAAATGCTAGATAAGTTGTCATTACCTACCCCCGATCCAAAGGAGGAGGAAAAAGAAGGAAGAACAAGAGAAGAGCGACTCATTCTGAAGTTAGAAAGAAACGGCAGAATTCTGCTAACCTCCCCACCCCCTTCCAGCTCACAAAACACACTCTGGGAGCTTCCCTGGTGGCTCAGTGGTAAAGAATACAACTTCCAACGCAGGAGACATGAGTTCGATCCCTGGTCTGGGAAGATCCCACATGCCATGTAGCAACTAAATCCGTGTGCCACAACTACTTGAGCCTGTGCTCTAGAGCCCGGGAATCGCAGCTACTGAAACCCTGTAGTTTCTAGAGCCCATGTTCTGCAACAAGAGAAGCCATGGCAGTGAAAAGTCCATGTACCAAAACTAGAGAGTAGCCCCCAGCTCGTTGCAGCTGGAGAAAAAGCCAGTGCAGCAACTGTTACCCAGCACAGCCAAAAATAAATATATAAATAATTAGCATTATATATATATATGTATGTGAAAGTGAAGTTGCTCAGTCATGTCCGACTCTTTGCGACCCTGTGGACTGTAGCCTACCAGGCTCCTCGATCCTTGGGATTTTCCAAGCAAGAACACTGGAGTGGGTTGCCACTTCCTTCTCCAGGGGATCTTCCTGACCCAGGGATCGAAACCCAGGTCTCCCACGTTGTAGGCAAGATGCTTTACCGTCTGAGCCACTATATATATATATATAAAACCTCTGTATGCTTGGGGTTTGTCTCAGGCCTTGAATGGAAAGTGTGAACATGTATGTAATATTTTAAGGGACTTACCAGTTTTAAAAATTCACTAATATGTCAGTAATATTAAAATGAACTTTTACTCTCTCAATCTTAGAATAACTAATTCATGCTTAATACCTCTGTATGGTGGAATTTAAAAAATAATTTCTTGTGCTCAGAAAGACAGCAACATCAAGGTTGAGTTGAGTACATGAAAGTATAAAATGTCCAGAAAAAATTAACTGCATAATACATTTCAACAACTGTTTTCTTCAAAGTACTATGTTAAGTCATTGGAAGACATAGGAGAAGATGGTTGCTAATATGCTCTTGAGCCATGAAGGGAGTTGAGTTGATTGACTTTCTAATCAGAAGAAAACAGTTATTTGTAACTACACCTAACTGATAGCACTTGCTTTTGCCTTAAGGGAGTGTCATAAAATTTCCCCATATTAGACTTTTAAAGACTAGAACTGTCAATTGTCAATTGGTTCATTAGCTTTGTGGCCTTGTCCTCCAAACATTTGATTAAGTATGACTCCTTCTGGTGGTAGTAGAGATTTGATGAAATTAAGGAAAGAGCTCATTCCAAATCAGGGAATGACTAAGGAGATGAGATTTGAGTGAGTTAGAGAATTCAAAAGGAGAATTGAGTGCCAGGTAATTTGAGATTATGTGTGTGGGCATGCTCAGTCGCTTGATCGTGCCCAGCTCTTTGTGGCCTCATGGACTGTAACCCACCAAACTCTGCCGGCCATGGATTTTTCCAGGCAGGAATACTGGAGTGGGTTGCCATTTCCTACTCCAGGGGATCTTTCTGACCCAGGGATTGAGCCCTCATCTCTTGAGTCTCCTGCATTGACAGGCAGCTTCTTTACCACTGTGCCACCTGAGGTTATGAGCCCCCAGGAATTCTCAGAAATGAGGAGACAGTAACATTCCCTTTAGACCTGGATTAGGAGTGTGAAACAGTTCTCATACATTTCAGAGATCAGAGAGACCTCAAATGACATCCAGGTGACGCTTACCTTCTGTGTTCCTAAACTCCTAATTCGGATACAGGAGATACTGCAGCTGAGTGGAACCCAAAATCAGAACTCTCATCAGTAGGAGGATCAGCGTCTTGCGACTTTGGGCAAGAAATTGTTGTTGTTCAGTTTCTCAGTTATGTCTGACTCTTTGTGACCCCATGGATGCACGCCAGGCTGCCCTGTCCTTTACTATCTCTTGGAGCTTGCTCAAACTCACGTCCATTGAGTCGCTGATGCCATCCAACCATCTCATTCTCCATCATCCCCTTCTGCCTTCAGTCTTTTTCGGCATCAGGGTCTTTTCCAGTGAAAATACCGGTGTTTAAATACAAGAAATATCAGTATTTAAATACCGATTTTTATTTTGGGCTGATCAGAAGTCCTGGTTATATTTTATAATATTGTTTTATGTTACATGAAATTCTGTTGAATATAATTTTTACAAATAGTGTTTTAAGATGAAAATGATTCATACTTTGACTAAGCTAGCTACTTGTTATTAAAACTGAGCAAGCTTCATGGCCTGTGCAAAATTCTGGACCATCTTTCGTTATTCACATCATTCATAGAACTTGCCTTCCCAGAAAAGTTTTCTTCTTATTGTACCCTCCCCCTAATTTATTTTTACCCATTGATATCTTTATCTTTGCACTGCTGAAAGTTCCATAGTTAATTTACTTACATTTACATTTCAGATTTCTAGGAAAATGCATGAAACACCCTTACTTTTCTTTTTGATTCCAAAGCCTATTTCCTGTTGAGGCAGGAGTTCTTTGAAAAGATGACTACTCTAGAATTTGACATATTTTCTCTTATACCTTAATGTACTTGCATTCGTTTTAGATTTTCAGTTTTCACAGTTTTAACCATGCTGAAAGTCATAGTCCTGTTGCTGTGCCTCTAGATGGCAGTACAGTACCACTAAAGAAGCTCATATTTTCCCACTAGACAACACAACTCCTGTTCCTGCTTCCAGACTCGCATTTGCAAACGATAGCTGCTTCTCCTTTCATCGTTCCCCTTTTCACCCAATCTTGAAATATTTGATCACTAATTATATCTAGTATCAAGGTAAAAATTGTAAAAAACCAAGGTAGCTGCAAAGGTGCTTGATGAGGTTTTAGGATGCCACACAACACAGTCTTAGGATCCATTAAACGTGGCATTTTAATGATAATAACAATAAAGATGGCCTAGAATGTTAAGAATTCTTGGTCATGGATTGACACATTATTAAGATACTGAGTATAGGAATTCAGTGCTGCAAATCACTTCAAATTACCATTAGTCTAAATATTCACAATCCATCAGTGGTATTTATAGTTATTTCACAGTTACAGACAGACAGTTTTCCCTCTTTACGAGGAGGAGTTGCTGGCTTGCTTGGCAGCTTTTTCTCTCTGTAGCACTTTCTCTCTCATTTCTTCTGTTGATTGACACTTGGATTAAATCTTGTGGCTGTTGTAAATAATGCTTCTATGAACATGGATATTCAGCTATCTTTTTGAGTTTCTGCTTTCACTTATTTTGGGTATATGTCTTCCCTGGTGGCTCAGATGGTAAGGAATCCCCCTGCAATGAGAGAGACCTGGGTTCGATCCCTGGATCAGGAAGATCCCCTGGAGGAGGGCATGACAACCCACTCCAGTATTCTTGCCTAGAGAATCCCCATGGACAGAGGAGCCTGGCAGGCTACAGTCCATGGGGTCGCAAACTGAGGTCATGGGGTCAAGAACTGGTTAGACACGACTGAATGACTAAGCACAGCACCCAAAGCATAGTTGCTGGATCATCTGTGTTACTTGCTGAGTCATGTCCCATTCTTTGTGGTTCCATGGACTGTAGCCTGCCAGGCTCCTCTGTCCATGGAATTCTCCAGGCAAGAATACCGGTGTGGGTTGCCATGTCCTTCTCCAGGGGATCTTCCCAACCCAGGGATCGAACCCAGTTCTCCTGCATTGCAGGCAGATTCTTTACCGCTTGAGCCACCTGGGAAGCCCGCATCAAATAGTAGTTCTATTTAAATTTTTTTGAATAACCACCGTGTTGTACTCCATAGCAGCTGCATCATTTTACTTTCATTAACATTGCACGGGGGCTCCAATTTTTCTGCATCCTCACCAATATTTGTTGCTTTCTATTTTTTTAATAATAGTCATCTTTAAGTATTAGGTAATATCTCATTGTGTTTTTGATTTGCATTTCCCTAATAGTGCTGTTGAATATCTTTTGTTGTGCTTATGGGCTATTTGTATATTTTTTTGAGGGGGGGGAAATGTCTAAGTGCTCTGCCCATTTTTTTTATCTGTTTTTGTCATTGTTGTAGGAATTTAAAAAAATCTATTCTGAGTATCAATCCCTTGTTATGATTTGTAAATGTTTTCTCCCGTTCCGTGGGTTGCCTTTTCACTTTGTGTCCTTTGATGCATAGAAATCTATCTTTCTTTTAAATGGATATACTAGCACCTGAATTGGCTGTTCGTAAATGCTGTGTTCTGTTAAATAGCTCCACAAATCTCTGAGAAGTCAAGCCTCTTTGGCTGCTGTTCTTTCAGTTCCCCATCATCTCCATTGCAATTAGTACGTCATATTATGTGAGTACATATCCTGCTATCAACCTTGACTTCCAGCCGAGAACCACTCCTAAATTCCTTAGTGATTCTGATACCTCTCTTACCAACATATTCCTGGCCTTGTTGAATGATGTGGACAATAGACCCTCTCTTTTGGGTGTTCTGTCTTTAAAATATCTTTCTAAGCAAGACCACTTTTCTAAGCCGTTTATTATTTTTTTTTCCCACTGTCAGATATAGCAACGCAGGCATTTCAGTTTCCTTTAGCATGCATTGCTTTCTTGAGTCTTCTAAGAGCCACTCTAGCAGAAAATTTGCCCTATCCACGGGAATCTTTGCCAGAGTATTAAATCCTGTGTGCCTAGAGCATGCCCCAAGTCAGTGAACTCTTGCATACTCAGTCATATGTTCTGAAACCCTTGATCAGGCACTCTCTGTATGCAATCCCATAGATACTCTCTTAATTCTTCCTGGTCACGTTAGCCAATTATTGCAGCTCCTTCAGGGTATATATATAATCTGTCTACTCTCTTGCCAAGCCTAGCATTGCCCACAGTTGGGTTACAGTAGGATTTAAATCTATTTATCAAATGGCATCCAGAAGAGGAGGCAGGGGCAGCTCTTGATTGGGTGCCTGTAATATGGTGGCAAGGAGACCTCCACATTGTCTTCCACATAGGAAATGTGCTAACTCTTGTTTTAAAAGAAGTTTATTTATTTATTTTTGGTTGTTTCAACCTTTAAAAAAATTTATAAGTGGAAGTATAGTTGATATACAACATTATATGTTACAGGTATACAGTCTAGTAATTCTTAACTTTTAAAGGTTATATTCCATTTACAGTTATTATAAAATATAATAATAGTATATGATTATACTATTACACTAATACATTATAAGATATAATAATTGGCTATAGTCTTTGTGTAATACAATATACTCTTATAGCTTATTTTATACATAATAGTTTGTACCTCTTAATTCCCTACCCCTATATTGCCCCTCCCACTTCAGTAATCACTAGTATGTTCTCTCTATCTATGAGTCTGTTTCTTTTCTGCTATATTCACTAGTTTATTGTATTTTTTTAGATTCTACTTGTAAGTGATGTCATAGAATATTTGTCTTTCTCTGTCTGACTTATTTTGCTTAATACCCTCGAAGTCCATCCATATTGTTGCAAATGGCAAATTTCGTTCTTTTTTATGGCTGAATAGTATTCTATTATATATATATACATTTGTGCTATGCTATGCTCAGTCATATCTGACTCTTTGCGACCCCTTGGACTGTAGCCCACCAGGCTCCTCTGCTCATGGGGATTCTCCAGGCAAGGATGCTGGAGTGGGTTGCCATGCCCGCCTCCAGGATCTTCCCAACCCAGGGATCGAACTGGGGTCTCCTGTGCAGGTGGATTCTTTACCAGCTGAACTACCAGGGAAGCCCCTATATATACATATATATGTATATTATAGGTACTGTATGTAATATGTATGTATAAGCATATACATATTTTATATATACTTTATATATATATATACATCTTTCTCCACTCATCTGTTGATAGATGATAGCAATCTTATTTTTTTTTGATAATACATAAATAATTTAATTAAAAAAATATAAGACTTACAGCAAAGAAACAAATNGAAAGTTGGCTTAAAACTCAACATTCAGAAAACTAAGATCATGGCATCTGGTCCCATCACTTCATGGCAAATAGATGTGGAAACAATGAGAGAATATTTGGGGGGGGGGGCCTCCAAAATCACTGCAGATGGTGACTCCAGCCATGAAATTAAAAGATGCCTGCTCCTTGGAAGAAAAACTATGACCAACCTAGACAGCATATTAAAAAGCAGAGTTATTACTTTGCTGACAGAGGTCCATCTAATCAAAGCTATGGTTTCTCCAGTAGTCATGTATGGATGTGAGAGTCAGACTATAAAGAAAGTGAGCACCAAAGAATTGATGCTTTCAAACTGTGGTGGCAGAGAAGACTCTAGGAGAGTCCCTTGGACTGCAAGGAGATCCAACCAGTCCATCCTGAAGGAAATCAGTCCTAAATATTCATTGGAAGGACTGATGCTGGAGCTGAATCTTCAATCCTTTGGCGATGCGAAGAGCTGACTCATTAGAAAAGACCCTGATGCTGGGAAAGATTGAAGGCAGAGGAGAAGGGGATGACAGAGGATGAGGTGGTTGGATGGCATCACTGACTCAGTGGACATGAGTGTGAGTAAGCTCCAGGAGTTGGTGATGAACAGTGAAACCTAGCGTGCTGCAGTCCATGGGGTCACAAAGAGTCAGACATGACTGAGCGACTAAACTAAAATGAGCTTTGGAGAAATGTCTACTGAAAGCCTTGCCTATTTTTAAATTGAGTTATTTGTCTTTTTGTTGTTGAGTCATAAATGTTCTTTATGTATTCGGATATTAAATTCTTTTAGCTATATGATTTACAAATATTTTCTCTCATTCTGTTGGTTCCCTTTTGCTTTCTTGTTACTTCCTTCAATCACAAAAGTTTGTAATTTTGATGAAGTTCGAGTTATCTTTTCTTATGTTTTTTGTGCTTCACCTTTGGAAGTTTTATAGCTTGAATTTTTATTTATGTTTTTCATTGTGCTTTTTAATTATTTTTAAATTTAAATTATATATTTAATATATACAACATGATATGTATAAACATAATGAAATGGTTACTACATCTAAGCTAAGTAACAAATTTCCAGATATGTCACATTTTGTTTTTCCATTCATCCATTAATGGCGTTTGGGTCATTTCCATCTTTTGACTGTGAATAATGCTACTGTGAACATTTGAGGACAGGCACCCTACATTTAGCTATCTATTTGAATTTTTTTCTTTTTTTTTTAGTATACACCTAATAGAATTGCTGGGTTCATATTTGTTTTGTTTGTTTGTTTTTATCTTTGTTTTTGAAAGATGTTTTCGCTAGGTAAGAATTCAAGGTTGACTATTCTCCTCTCTCATGTTCAGTACTCTCATATTCAGTGATAGATGTTGCTCCACTCTCTTCTAGTTAGTGTTGTTTTAGCCAAGAAATGCTCTATCGTCTTTATCGTTGTTCCTGTCTAGGAAATATGTCTTATTTTTCTGGTGACTTTAAGATTTTCTTTTCACTAGGTTTAACCAATTTGACCGTGATGTGACTTGGTGCTGTTCATGTTTCCTGTGCTTAGGTTTTTTCAGACTACTTTTCTATGTAATGAGTGAGTGAGTGAATAGGGAGTGAAAGTCACTCAGTCGTGTCCACCTCTTTGCAACCCCATGGACTTAATTCTCCAGGCTAGAATACTGGAGTGGGTAGCCTTTCCCTTCTCCAGGGGATCTTCTCAACCCAGGGATCGAATCCAAGTTTCCCACATTACAGGCAGATTCTTTACCAGCTGAGCCACAAGGGAAGCTTTCTATGTAATATGATCATCGAATTTGGAAATGTTTCATCCATTATTTCCTCAAATTTTTTTTCTATCCTTTTCTCTCTCTTCTCTTTGGAGACTCTATTGCACATATATTTGCCTGCTTGAGGTTGTCCTACAGTAGAACAAATGATGTTCTGTTCTTTCTTTCTTTCTTTCTTGGCCTTTCCTTTTAAATAGTTTATCTTCCTAAGTCTTTGAGTGCAGTAATATTTTCTTCTCTAATATGTAATCCGCTGTTAATCCAGTCCACTGTTTTTCATTTCACGTGTTGTGGTTTTCATTTGTGGAAGTTCAGTTTGGATCTTTTTTTGTATCTTCCAGCTTTTTATTTAAGCTTTTTTTTCAAGATTTAATTTCTTGGGCATATGAAATACAGTTTAAATAATTACTGTATAAAATACCATTATCTAGTAATTCTATTATTGTGTCATTTATTGATTGATTGATTTCATTATATATTATATTGTCCTGCTTCTCTGCATGCCTAATAATTTTTTACTGGGTGCAGAACATGTTTCTTGGAAAATGTTTGCTTCTTTCAAGTCTTGCGGTTAAGCTTTTATAAAATCAAAGAAGGGTTCATCTTAAGGCTAATTTTTCCCCCAATGACGAGACCACAGTCTTTTGAGTACAAAGTGTATATGTGTGTTCAGTCATATCCAACTCTTTGCAACACCATGGACTGTAGCCCACCAGCCTCCTCTGTCCATGGGATTTTCCAGGCAAGAATACTGGAGTGGGTTGCCATTTCCTTCTCCAGGGGATCTTCCTGACCCAGGGATTGAACCCACATCTCCTACGTTGGCAGGCAGATTCTTTAACACTGCACCACTTGGGCAGCCAATTGAGTACTATAGCCTATATTTTATGAATTAGTAGACTGCTTGTTTTGGCTATTGGGAATAGCAGTATTCCGGGCCTATGTGATCTTCAGAGATTGTTCTTTTTATCTTTTCAGTGATTCTGTCTCAGTGTCTGGTGGTTTTCTTTACACACAGGCACTGTTCAGTGCTCAAGTGAATATGTAGATTTTAGTGTTCATTGTCTACACAGCTCTCTTTTATTCATTAGTCTGCCAGGTGAACTGTAACCACCTTAAGTTCTTTTTCTAGCAGCAGCTCCTTGACTCAGGGAGTTTGGCAGACTCTGCCTTGGTTTGCCCTCCCTACACACTCTCTCTGTGCAGGAAAATGGAGCACTTGTTGGACTGGGCTCACTTTGTTTCCTGTGTCTCAGGGATCCTTGACATCTTTCACTGCTTGATGCCCGATGTCTTCAGACCGTTACTTCATTAGCTGGTTCAGGGCAAAAGAGAAAAAAGTTAGTTGGTTTCGTGTGTGTGTGTGTGTGTGTGTGTGTGTATGTGTGTGTATGCCCACCTAATTCCCAAGAAACCACCAAGTTAGTTACAAGTGTTGATGTTACTAAACAGTAGAAAATCTAGGCTAAATGATAAAGCATGCCACATTACCACCCTCAAGAACTGGTCTTCATTCACCACCTTAAACCCTGATTCTTGTTCTTTGTAGTCGTTCAGTAAATATTTATCAAACACCTACTTTATTCAGCCACTGATGAACAAAAGAGGCACATGATCTTGCCTTCTTAGTGTGTACAGCCTCGTTCACTAAGGCCTTGTTTTCTCTTGTAAGCACTTACATATTTATCTGTTATAGCTAACTTAATTTTGGAAAACTGACTTTGGAAAGAACATGCACAATCTCAAGTGACCAGATGGCAAGATTTAGTTGCCTGGAATTTTCTGCCTAGGAGGCACTTGATGAAATCCAGGTTAATTTGTTACAAAACTTTAGGTTGCTAGATTTCAGAGAGATTGCAAGATGCGTAGGTAGAATAAAGCAGATCTGTATGTACTAACTATAAGAGACATTCATACAGTCTTGATACGTTTTTTAAAGGAAGATCGCAGAATATCATGTATTGTGTTCCTCTATTTGCATTTGTGTGTGTGTGTGTGTGTGTGTGTCTAAAAGGTGGGGTTGTATTTCTATTAAAGAGTAGAGAAAAAGTTTAGAAGATATAGAAATGTCATGCCAAAGGCACACAAATACCAGTACGCATGCATTCTTGTTGTCGTTGTTCAGTTGCTAAGTTATGTCCGACTACAACCCCCTTAACTAAAGCATACCAGGTTTCCCTGTCCTTTACCATGTCTTGGAGTTTGTTCAAACTCATGTCCACTGAGTCAGCGATGCCTTCCAACCATCTCATCCTATGCCACACCCTTCTCCTCTTGCCCTGAGTCTTTCTGAGCACCAGGGTCTTTTCCAGTGAGTCAGTTCTTTGCATCAGGCGGCCAAAGTATTGGAGCTTCAGCTTCAGCATCAGTTTTTCCAATGAATATTCAGGGTTGGTTTCCTTTAGGATTGACTGGTTTGATCTTTTTGCTGTCCAAGGGACTCTCAAGAGTGTTCTCCAACATCACAGTTCGAAAGCATCATTGCTTTGGCACTCAAGCTTCTTTATGGTCCAACTCGCACATTCATACATAACTGCTGGAAAAGCCATAGCTTTGAGTATACAGACCTTTCTTGACGAAGTGATGTCTCTGCTTTTAAATACGCTGTCTAGGTTTTTCATAGTTTTCCATCCAAGGGGCAAGCATCTTTTAATTTCATGACTGCAGTCACTGTCTGTAGTGATTTTCATTATGAATATAAAATAAACTTTATTTGGGTAAACTTAAAATCAGAGAATTAACAGAGTGTATACCAACATCCAAGTTCTCTTCCCACAGATAAGTGAGCTTAGACCTAGCATGGAAGGTCTGGATGCACTGCAGACAAGCCTCTAATAGAGATCCTAAAACACTGTGCATATTTAAAGTGAAAGAGGATAATAGGAAGAATTTTCCTTATGGTCCAGTGGCTAAGACTCCCAATGCAGGGGGCCTGGGGTTCAATCCCTCGTAGGGGAACTAGATCCCAAGGGCCACAACTAAGAGTTCACATGCTGCAACTAAAGACCCTGCATGCTGCAGCTGAGATGTGGTGCAGCCAAATAATAAATTAAAGTAAAAGAGGGTAGGGAACATCTCAGTGACTGTCCCAGTGGGGGAGGGAGAGTTACTGATCCTATCAGCCTGTTCTAGTGTTAGAGGATGTAGGCCTGCAGGACCACCATGTTTGTCTCTCTAACATCAAGCAGTGCTTACCACTGGCACTGGGAGTAGAAGTGAGGAACAACTAATTGTTATTGCATGCATTTGTTAATTGTTTGGATTCACTTCAACTCATATAAGTATTTTTAAAGGCATAGATTTGGTAATCGATATATTTTCTAACTCATAATAGGTATGAAGACAATGTTGAACCATTTGATAGATCATTGACCTAACCCATCCACCAAACATAGGTAGCTTTATAAAGATTATAAAGATAAGTAGCAAAATCCTATCTTTTAAATATATCTATAAACAAAGATTCAGTTCAGTTCAGTTGCTCAGTCATGTCCGACTCTTTGCAATCGTATGAACCGCAGCACACTAGGCCTCCCTGTCCATCACCAACTCCCAGAGTTCACTCAGATTCACATCCATCAAGTCAGTGATACCATCCAGCCATCTCATCCTCTGTCTTCCCCTTCTCCTCCTGCCCCCAATCCCTCCCAGCATCAGAGTCTTTTCCAATGAATCAACTCTTCGCATGAGGTGGCCAAAGTACTGGAGTTTCAGCTTTAGCATCACTCCTTCCAAAGAAATCCCAGCACTGATCTCTCATTCCAGCAATATTCTTTGTACCCAGAATTTCATTGCCTAGTATGTATATACATGTACATGAAGACCATACATACATGCTTCAGTATGCTTATGATACATGCATGAAGACATTTGGAATGATGCACACCAAAAGATGTCATTGATGTTGGTTATTATTGTGGAAAAGGCACTGAGATTCCAAGACAGATGGAAGAGATCTTTCAGTTAATATTCCCTCTCTGAACTTTAAATTACTTACTGTGTGTATGTGATAACCCCTGTTTCTCTCTCCCTCTTTCTTCCTTGCTGCCTCCATTTCTTTACCAAGAACAAGTATATTAAAGAAATATGGAAGTGTTACAAAATATCAGAATAAGGATTTGCTATAGGAAAAATTCAAAGCATCTACAAATGTAATGTGGGATTTTGAAGCATTAATACTGAGAAAAGGAAATAGGAAGGGTGTCTAATGTCTGCCCAGATAAGGAAAAATTATGTGGCAGAAGGAGTTTTTACTTGATGGAGTCTTTGTAATGCTTGTCAGTATGTTTTAGTTTCTACCAGTGACCTTAGGAAACATGATTGCCACAAACATAATAAATGTATGTATCTATATCAGAAGATGGAGAAGGCAATGGCAACCCACTCCAGTACTCTTGCCTGGAAAATCCCACAGACGGAGGAGCCTGGTAGGCTTCAGTCCATGGGGTCATGAAGAGTTGGACACGACTGAGCGACTTCACTTTCACTTTTCACTTTCATACATTGGAGAAGGAAATGGCAAGCCACTCCAGTGTTCTTGCCTGGAGAATCCCAGGGACAGGTGGGCTGCCGTCTATGGGGTCGCACAGAGTCAGACACGACTAAAGCGACTTAGCAGCAGCATGTGAGAAGAACATTTGCCTCTGTCCTCTGAGTACCTGACTTGAGAAATTGGGAGGGTTGCTCCACCAGCATTCTAGTTGAGCCTGGGCTCTAAGAAGGAGTCTGTAGTACACACGACTCCTAGAGCTCCACTTCAGCATTTAAAAGGAGGAGATTCACATGCCAACCCCAGCCCTAAAACTACACAGTCAACATTTCCCACCATATTTCTAAGACTCCACTAATATGAAAGGAAAAAAAAAAGTTCCACTATTCTTTGTGTCACTGAAGAGTCAAAGGACTTCCCAGGTGGCTCAATGGTAAAGAATCTGCCTGCAATGCAGGAGAAATGAGTTGGATCCCTGCCTGAGTCGAGAATATCCCCCAGAGAGGAAATGGCAACCTATTCCAGTATTCTTGCCTGAAAACTTCCATGGACAGAGGAGCTTGGAGGTCTGCAGGCCATGGGGTTGCAAACAGTCCTTGGGGGAGCAACTGACCATGCATGCAAAAAGTCAAAAGTAGATGATACTGCCAGTTAAACTGTGATACCATGCTTTATTATCACTTCAATTTTTCTTCTAATTTTAGACATTCTTTTAGACTTTAGACAATGATTTTTATCATATATTACACAATTCTGTTTCTGCACTTTTCTTCTAACACAAACTTTCAGTGGTGAATCACATTATTATCTTTCTGAAGACATTTTTATGGCAGTTAAAACTCAACCAGTGAAGGGTTAGCCAGAACTCAATTGAAACTACAGTGTAAACAACTAAGACCAGATTTGTTGATGTGCAAGCAGGGCCAATAGCGATTCTAAGATGTGTCCCAGTTTCATAAAAAGATGAAAACTAGTATCATTTATTGAGTCCCTTTGCTTCCCAAGGTGTTTTCCTTGGGAAAGTTTGTTGATACTTAAAATTCTTTCATAAAGACTAGAGCTTTTATTTCACCAGTAGAAATACAAAGCTTAGAAAGTAAACATTTGAATGAAGTACTATGTTGCTTACAATTTTTTCACAGTTTTTAAAGGTTTGTTCCATTTATAGTTAATAATATATTGGCTATATATCCTGTATTTTACAATATCTTCTCATGGCTTATTTACTTTTTACATAATAGTTTGTACCTGCTAATCCGACTCTCCCTTTCCCTTTCCCTGCTGGTAACCATTACTTTGTTCTCGGTATCTATGAGTCTATTTTCTTTTTGTTATAGTCATTAGTTCGTTTTATTTTTTGGATGCCACATACAAGTGATGACATATAGTATTTGTCTTTCTTCGACTTATTTCACTTAGCATAAATAGCCTCTAAATCCGTCCATGTTGTTGCACGTGGCAAAATGTTCTTTTTATGGCTGAGTAGTAGTCCATTGTGTGTATATACCATTTCTTTTTTTTCTTTCTCTCCTATTTTTTAATTGGAGGATAATTGCTTTACAATATTATGTTGGCTTCTTCCATATGTCAACATGAATAAGCCACAAATACACATATGTTCTCTCAAATACAGTTTAATTCATCAGTCCATCAAAAGTCTTTCATCCACCCAAAACTCTCCTCCAGGCTGTAGATCATTATTTCCTGTTTTAAAATGTCCATTTCTTCCCAGAAAATGTCCAGATTCTTTAGCATGGTCAGTTCTTTAGCATGGCCGTAGAAACCCAATTCAGTCCGGTTTAACCTATTTGTTATCCTTGTCTTATGTTATCTTTCTCTCCCCAAGTCCTTGCTTACATCCACCTCCCCCACCAAATAATATGTCCTTTGCTCCCACTGCACCCACTTTGTTACCCTTCTACTTTGAAGTCTCCTCCATTTCCTTTTGTTTCTCTGTTCCATCAATGTCAGCAAACCCGAGTTCTATCGTGGCACTCTTCTTACTAAGATGTGCGTCTTACCTCGTCTTGTTTTATGGCTTCAGCAGGAAGTAGCCCTTTTGGTGTAGGCCTTTTTTACTAAGCCAGTTGTATATGTGGAAATATATATAATCATAAGTCAAACAGTACAGAAGGAGAATTCAGCAAATACCAAGTCTTCCCTACTCAGTTCACCTCATCTCTGAACATCTCTCTACTAAGTGTCCTGCTTCAGTGGCACTGACTTAGTACAATCTCTTATCTCGCATCTGAATTGTTTTAGTAAGCATCTGCTTCACCTTCCTTTCTATTCTTTAAGCCCTCTACCTTGTTGCCAGAGTGCCGTTTCTAAATATAAATCTGTTTTTCTTTCTTCCACAGTCAGAGTTGTCTGTTTCCTAAGAATAATGATATATAAAAGTGTCCGTTATCCGAGCCTTGCCTGTCTACCCAATTTCCTCTTACATTACACAACACACACACACACACCCCACTATGCTCCCCCTATACATGACTACTTGTGCTTTATTTGTAATTCTCCAAGCATTCCATGCTATTTTATGTCACCATGCTTTCGCACATTCTAGTCTCTGCCCAGCATACCCTTATCTACATCACAGATGTTTGTCTTTCAAGATCAGTTTCAAGTATCACCTGTTCTTCTAAGCCTCTTCTGAACCCCAGGTAAAAGTGGCTTACATATCCCCATCATGCCATATCTCTCTCTCTCTCATATATATATATATATATATATACACACACACACACACTTATATATGTGCACACACCCACATGACCATATAATTAGTGACCTGGCTGTCTGTAAGCTTTATGTATATGTTTTTATTGGTCTGAGTATTTCCACCATTTAGTACAGTTCTTATTTCTAGTAGGTAATAAATAAATATTTGTTGAAGAATTAGTTTCCAGTTTTGATAGGACAAAGTATGCTTTTTGTTATATACTGAACCAGAGATGAGTATATATATCATCTCTACCCACCATGAAAAAAAATGCTCCAGTTGCATCAGCAGAATCATCAACCTTTATTAAAAACACTGTGGAGCTTTTCCTTTTGCCTTGTTTTGTTTTAAGGTGAAATGGCTATAAAACTAAGAGCTGAGTAATAAAAGGTATAATAAAGGTAAGAACATTTTACATGTCTGTAGCATTTAAATCATATGTTGCTGTATTCATTTGCCATTAGATTATGAAAACCATGGGCTTTCGGGTGGGACAGACTGAGTTAATCTGTCTCTAGGCAAGTTATTTAAACCTCAATTTTTTTGATGTGTAAGGTAGGAGTAATAATATTATATCCATATTTGCCCTAAGAATTAGAGATAACCCAATCTGAGATAAGCACCTAGCACGCTGACCTGTTAAATCACTCCATAAATGCTGACAGTTTAGGTATTTGTTTCTTTGGTTTTTATCCTTCATATCATGTATTTTTCTCTTGGCCATAGTATTGATGAAATAAATTTTTATTAATAAAGATAGCATGTTTTAAAAGAAATAGTAGTTGCATCATTGGAGGTCATTATGCTTATTTTGCCTGTATGAAAATATTCAGAATGAACTATCTGAATGAATTTTAGCACAATATAATAAGATTTTTTTAATGATAATATAAGTAATTTCTATGAAGAGCTGTATGGTATGAAAACTGCAATTCTAAAGAGTAGTAAGCTGCTCTTAATTGAAAAAGTATATTTAATTGCATACAGACATAGCATTTTAGGAGCAGTGTGCAAAACTGCATGTTTTAAAACTAACAAAAGCTTCAGAATAACCAGAATTTTTATGTTTAAAGAATATGAATTACTAATAAAAATTCAACTAATTTTGTGAATCATTGTATAGAAAAGAGTTAAACAGCAATAATATATAATAAGATAACTAACAGCACAATAACGTAGTCTTTATTAGAAATTTTAAGTAGATACTTTTATAAAATCAAAATTATTTTGGGAATAAATAATAATAATGGCTAGCAATATCAGAGAAGAATGAAAGAATCAGAAAAATGACTCAGATGCAAAGTCTGTCCAGTTCACTCAGGTTCCTGGTGAATATGGTATTAGTATGTCTTAGTAACATACTACAAACTGTAACATATGATCCCTCCACTCCTCAGATCTAAAAGATCTGATCTAAAAAGATCACTTTTCACCAAGTGATCAAACTGTCAGTAAACTGCCTCCAAAGTTGACCTGCAACAGATTTGGGTTTGGACTGATTTGAATATAAACGTGATCCTTTTTAATTAAAGATATAACTACCACATGGACAAATAACTGTTATCTTTTTTTTGACCATGACCTATAGTAAGAAGTGTATCTTAATATCGTCCCAGTATGTACCTATGTATGTGTATTTGCTTGTGTGTTTGTGAATATATACGTGTGTGTGTGTATCTAAAATGATTTTCCCAACACAGCGAATAAATACCCTTACTACATTTTATTAGTTGCTATTCTGTTCTGTTTCTTTTTTCTTTTAATACTGTTTGCAGCCCACAGTGTGGAAACACTCATCTGGACAGGCATGTAACACATTTTTTCTCCTTAAGTCAGCCTTCTTGAGAAATCAGTTTAGGGGTTAAAAAGAAAGAAAAGATGAAGAAGTAAAAATGAGTAAAGCGTGTTAGAGAAATAGGGAGTCATCTGGTGTAACTGTAATATAAAAATTTGTAAGCTTCCCAGTTGTATGTATCTACCATCTTCAGTAACAATGCTAATCTAATCTCTCTATCATTTTGAATTAATAGTGTAATGGTGAAGCAGTTGTCATACTTTACTGCATTTTTGTTCTGCCCCTTTTCAGTCAGTTTTTTCCATTTTTTCAGCATTACCCCTTGAACAGTCTTGAACAGATTCACTGTGGTTTCTTCCATTGGTTGGAACTAGTACCATTTATAGATGTGAGTAATTTCAGTCTGTAACTTTTCCACCAAATTATTTAGAATACATATATATGACTGTGAATCAGAGAACCCCATTATTTACCTTGTTTATCAAGCCTTGTCTTCCCAAAAAGGCAGCCCCCTAATTCAAGGTGATTCCTTTCTTAAAATAAATCTTGTTTTAAACTTTATTGAGTTTTTCAAAGGCCTCATATCCATGTTTTAACATTTTTATCACTAAATTGCAGGTATTATTCCTGACAAACTCCCAACAAATAGCAGGATTTTCCATTATAGAAACTATGTTACTTTTCCCCAAAAAAAATTTGTTTCCGTATGACTCTTCACAACAGAACAGACTATGTTAGAAAAATCTATAAAGGTAATGTTATTATAAAATGTTTTAATCTATTCCATGCCATTCAACCAAGCATAAGACATAAGCTATTTTAGTAAATGACTTTGTTAAGTGTTAGATAGTATTGATATGAAATTTTCTGCCAGCAAATACGTATTAAATGCCAACATTGTGCCGGGCATTGCTCTAAGCCGGGGAATAATCAGTAGAGAAGACAGACAAAAATTCCTGCCCTTACCCTTTGGAGCTTTAGTTCTACTGAGGGGAGAAACAAGAATTTTTTGCAAGTTAAAGATATACTCCAGTTATATAATGGAAGTTAGAACTCAAGTTATATAATGGAAAGTAAAGCAGGGAAGAGGATAGTGATTGTGACTGCCTGTAGTTACAAACAGGCACACAGAAGACATAAAATGAGTGCCTTGGTTCTCATGTATCTTCTGCAAGTGGCCAAAGCAGCAAGGAAACCATCACAGAGCCTCTTAAGACCCACGTCAACATAGGTGCCCAGGTAGAAGCACTCAGATGTTTTTAGCGTGGGAGAGTGGCTGTAAAACAGATTTCTTTGTGGTAAATTGGTCACATTTCTTCACTACTTGTATGTGTGCCTATGCATGCATGCTTCCAGCCACATTCTTTATTTGGGGGAAAGTAAGGTGATAGAGCACCTGATAAACTATGGAATGAGGTTCGTGACATTGTACAGGAGACAGGGATCAAGACCATCCCAATGGAAAAGAAATGCAAAACAGCAAAATGGCTGTCTGAGGAGGCCTTACACATTAGCTGTGAAGAGAAGCAAAAAGCAAAGGAGAAAAGGAAAGATATAAGCAACTGAATGCAGAGTTCCAAAGAATAGCAAGAAGAGATAAGAAAGCCTTCTTCAGCAATCAGTGCAAAGAAATAGAGGAAAAGAACAGAATGGGAAAGACTAGAGATCTCTTCAAGAAAATTAGAGATACCAAAGGAACATTTCATGTAAAGATGGGCTCAACAAAGGACAGAAATGGTATGGACCTAACAGAAGCAGAAGATATTAAGAAGAGGTAGCAAAAATACACAGAAGTGTACAAAAAAGATCTTCATGACCCGGATAATCACAATGGTGTGATCACTCATCTAGAGCCAGACATCCTGGAATGTGAAGTCAAGTGGGCCTTAGAAAGCATGACTACGAACAAAGCTAGTGGAGGTGATGGAATTCCAGTGGAGCTCTTTCAAATCCTGAAAGATGATGCTGTGAAAGTGCTGCACTAAATATGACAGCAAATTTGGAAAACTCAGCAGTGGCCACAGGAGGACTGGAAAAGGTCAGTTTTCATTCCAGTCCCAAAGAAAGGCAATGTCAAAGAATGCTCAAACTACCACACAGTTGCACTCATCTCACACACTAGTAAAGTAATGCTCAAAATTCTCCAAGCCAGGCTTCAGCAGTACGTGAACCGTGAACTTCCTGATGATCAAGCTGGTTTTACAAAAGGCAGAGGAACCAGAGATCAAATTGCCAACATCCGTTGGATCATGGAAAAAGCAAGAGAGTTCCAGAAAAACATCTATTTCTGCTTTATTGACTATGCCAAAGCCTTTGACTGTGTGGATCACGATAAACTGTGGAAAATTCTGAGAGAGATAGGGATACCAGACCACCTGACCTGCCTCTTGAGAAATCTGTATGCAGGTTAGGAAGCAACCATTAGAACTGGACATGAA
>SJYA01002930.1:1734527-1760663 GCA_006410615.1 Neotragus moschatus | reverse complement strand
TATGCAGATGACACCACCCTTATGGCAGAAAGTGAAAAGGAACTAAAGAGCCTCTTGATGAAAGTGAAAGAGGAGAGTGAAAAAGTTGGTAAAGCTCAACATTCAGAAAACGAAGATCATGGCATCTGGTCCCATCACTTCATGGGAAATAGACAGGAAAACAGTGGAAACTGTCAGACTTTATTTTTCTGGGCTCCAAAATCACTGCAGATGGTGATTGCAGCCATGAAATTAAAAGACGCTTACTCCTTGGAAGGAAGGTTATGACCAACCTAGACAGCATATTCAAAAGCAGAGATATTACTTTGCCGTCTAAGGTCCATCTAGTCAAGGCTATGGTTTTTCCAGTGGTCATGTATGGATGTAAGAGTTGGACCATAAAGAAGGCTGAGCCCCGAAGAATTGATGCTTTTGAACTGTGGTGTTGGAGAAGACTCGAGAATCCCTTGGACTGCAAGGAGATCCAACCAGTCCATTCTGAAGGAGATTGGCCCTGGGATTTCTTTGGAAGGAGTATGCTGAAGCTGAAACTCCAGTACTTTGGCCACCTCATGCGAAGAGTTGACTCATTGGAAAAGACTCGGATGCTGGGAGGGATTAGGGGCAGGAGGAGAAGGGACGACAGAGGATGAGATGGCTGGATGGCATCACTGACTTGATGGGTGTGAGTCTTAGTGAACTCTGGACTGGACATAGAACAACAGACTGGTTCCAAATAGGAAAAGGAGTACGTCAAGGCTGTATATTGTCACCCTGCTTTTTTAACGTATGTGCAGAATACATCATAAGAAACGCTGGACTGAAAGAAACACAAGCTGGAATCAAGATTTGGTGATGGACAAGAAGCCCTGGCGTGCTGTGATTCATGGGGTCGCAAAGAGTCGGACACGACTGAGCGACTGAACTGAACTGCCCGTCTTAAAATTGGTTGTTTGGTTTTTTTTTATGTTGAGCTTTATGAACTGTTTTATGTTTTTAATATAATCCCCTATTATCCATATCATGTGCAAATATTTTTTTACTTTCAGTATGTTGTCTCTTCAGTTTGTTGATGGTTTCTTTTGCTATGCAAAAGCTTTTAAATTTAATCAGGTTTTCCCCCACTCTTTTTTTGCATTTATTTCCTTTGCTTGATATGTCTTGATGTGGGTCTGTTTGGGCTCATCTTGTTTGGAACTATCTGTGTGCTTCCTGTACCTGAATAACTGTTTTCCTTCTGTTTCAGGAAGTTTCAGTCATAATTTCATCGAATACATTTTCAAGTCCATTCTCTTTGTTTTCTTCTCTTGGGACCCCTATGATATAAATGTTGATGTACTTGATGTTGTCCCAGAGGCCCATTAAACTGACATTATTTTCTAAATTTGTTTTTCTTTTTGCTGTTCCGATTGATGATTTCATTATTCTAACTTTCAGACACTTATGCTTTCTTCAGTATCAGCTGGTCTGCTGTTAATTCCTCCAAGTGTATTCTTCATTGTAGTTGGTGTATTCTTCAGTTATGTCTAGTTCTTTTTCAATTTTCCAGTTCCTTGTTAAAATCCTTCTTGTGCTTATCTATTCTTTACCCAAGATCAGTTAGCTTTCTTATTACTAATGCTTTGTATTCTTTCCCTAGTAAATTATCTGTCTTATTGGTTTTCAGGGTTTTTTCTTTTTTCCTTTTTTTTTCTTTCATTTGAAACACATTTCTGCCTTCCGTTTTGCTTAACTTTCTCCATCTCTGTGAAATTATGTGAAACTGTTACCTAGCTTGGTCTTTAAGGAGTGTTCTTTTGTATTATAGCAGCATTCCTGTGCCGTCTGCATGTGCCCAGTGACTTCGGTGGGAGAGCTGGATCTCAACTAAGTATAAGCTGTATCTTCCTACAGGGTATGCTTGCGCCTGTCTCCTCAGTAGGAGGTGGGGCCAGAGGTGGAGGGGTTAGATGCAGGGCTAGAGGTGAGCTGGGGCTTCTTCTCTGCCTAGTGGCCAGCATCACTCCATCAGGGGCAGGGTTGGGTCCCTACCTGCTGGAGCAGAAGCCCTGAGGTTCGGGTCTGTGCTGGGTCTCTTCTCTGCTTTCCTAGCACTGCTACCTTTGGCCCAGAGCAGAGCAGTACTGAGCAAGAAGTTTTGGAGTAGGTGCTTGGTGTGGACTGGGGTCCGTGCTGGGGTGCTTCTGGCACCAGGCACCATTCTGGACCACTCCTGATTTGCTGTCTCTGCAAGTGTTGTTAATAGCTAACCTCATACTGCTCAGATGCCATTCCAGGTGGGAGCCAGCTCTATCCCTCAAAACTGCACACTTTTCTTGGCTGCAGCAGCCTTTGCCCTGGTGTGGAGCTGTGTAATGGAGCAAGATGGGCCACAGCGTGTGCTCGGCCCAGTCTGGGGCATGTGCTCTGATGGTCACAGGAAACTGAGACGAAGTCCAGGGCAGTTTCAGTCTGCTTCTTCTGCCTTGTTTTGGAGTAATCTAGTGTGTGAATGATTTTCACGAGTGGAGACTAAGGTGTCTTACAGCTATCAGTCTCACTGGCTTTCAAGCCAACTAAGGGCATTTGGCCTACTAGTGTTGGACCTCAGGGGTGGGCTGCACAAATATGTGGTTTGTGCCACTCACTCCCCAGGGAAGATCTCTAGGACTGTGTAACCCTCCTCCTCTTCTCTGTTCCCTGCCAGGGGCCCAGGTCCCACACTTATCACTTTTCTTCCTGTCCTATCCAACTCTATGTGAATTTTTCTTACAGCCTTGGTTATATAAGTTTTCGTGTGAGTCTCCAGTCTGTTTTTAGTGAAAATCGCTCCACATGTAGATGTCTTTTTGATGTGTTCATGGGGAAAACTCTTCCAAAGTAATTCATCTTTTAAAAGGGAACTGAAAAATCTCACTCTTGCAACATGAGATTTTAAGTATTCAAGTATTACTTAAAAATCTGTTCATTACCACTTGACATATTTGCATGTGAGAGATGAAATATAAGTGCAAGCCTTCCTGTTAAGCTACTTGTTATCTTCTGATTACCTTTCTAATAGCAGCTACCTTCATGCTCCTAGTTTTAATATTCAGAACAATATATCTGATATTAGATATATTATTCAGAATAATAGATCTAATAAAGATATCCTGATGTTAAAATCTTATATCATTACTTTGCTATTGCTATTGCTAAGTCACTTCAGTCATGTCCGACTCTGTGCGACCCCATAGACAGCAGCCCACCAGGCTCCCTCGTCCCTGGGATTCTCCAGGCAAGAACACTGGAGTGGGTTGCCATTTCCTTTTCCAATGCATGAAAGCGAAAGGTGAAAGTGAAGTCGCTCAGTCATGTCCGACTTGGCGACCCCATGGACTGCAGCATACCAGGCTCTTCCATTCATGGGATTCTCCAGGCAAGAGTACTGGAGTGGGGTGCCATTGCCTTCTCTGATATCATTACTTTAGGTCAGGGTTTCTCAAATTGCTGTTGTTAGCATTAGCCTGGAACACTTGTTAAGAATAAAGCTTACCCTGTCTCCATCAACATCACCAGATGATGAGGTCTAGCAAACTATTTTTCAGTGTCCTGATGCTTTTTATCATTAGGCAGTTTTGAGAAACTGAGTACACCTGAGGAACTTATTAAATGTGTGTTTCTGGATTCCACTCCTAGGTACCCAGATTTTAAAAAATGTGAGTGGTCCATTAACCAACCCTGGAAAAAAGGGGCTTAGGAGGGTCAGCATCGAAGTTCTTAATGAGCAAAATGTGGTCTGTGGTCATCAGAGACTGACAGTTTGTGGAACTTGGAAAGCCCAGAGGGCAGGGAAGTGCTGAGAGGACATAGCAGGAAACAACCTCAAGCCAGAAGTCATGACATTTAGATCAGCTATGTCACTAGAGCAAATCTCAGAACTTGAAAACAAGAGCCTGACTTTAGCATGAAGTGCATCTGAATCAAGGTGCAACTGGCATGCCTGTTGGCATTCAGAGTGGACACTTATAGGCCTGGATTTGCAGGGTGAGCTGCAGAATAATTACAACTCGTTAGGAAATAAAGAGCCATAATTATAAGGAGGCGCTGATACTGGTTGAAGAGAGAGGGAGGGAGCTACACTTGCCAATGGTTTCTGATAATCTAGACTTCCTTAATCAAAAAAATACCTTGTTTTGCAACATTTCTCAAAGAGTGGTCCTTCAGATTGCTCACCTAAGCATCACAGAGCATGGGGGCAGGTTATTTGTTATAAATTCAGGTTTCTGGGTCCTACCTTAAATTTAAAATTCTGTAGGAGTTGAGAATGGCATTTTAAATAAGCTCTTAATGATTCTTTTTTTTTTTTCTGAATTAAGTCTCATTTATACTTGATGTTTAAAAAATCATGACCTTATCAGAGGCCCTGAAGCCTGAAATAAGTCTAGATAGGCATTTTATCTGGTAAAAACCCAAACCCACTGGGAAGAATAATACATTAAATACATTAGCAGACATTAAGTGATTTAGCTTTCTGGAGCAAAAAGGAGCTGAGATAAGAATTTGATTGAGGAAGAGGGAGGAGGAAGTAAATGAAAAGCAACGGCAAAGAAACTCTCCTGGTCAGGTCTGCCTGAGTCAGGTTTTACTTTTACCATTCAGACGGATGGGACTCTTGGAGGCTTTGAAGATGGACTCCAGCAGTACCTTCAGCCCAGAAGCTTTGTGGTGTGGCTGGAGTCAATCAGCAGGGTGTTTCTATAGTAAAATGAGGAGATGTTTTATTGGAGACTATAACTATTCTACCTGAAAACTTAGGGATTTACTCTAGTGTTTTTAGAGTTTCTTAAATAGCTCTTATAGTTCTATTATTGATTACTTGAAAGATCTCTGGAACCTATCATTTTTTGCAGGGTACTCCTTTTCTAGTGATAGGTTCTTTTGAAAGAAATAGTCTGGAAAGGAGAAAGGATTTTAAAATTCAGCTCCCAGAGTTTTGGATCTATTCTGTAAGTAAGCACAAATCCTTTTTCTGATTCTAGCCTCGTAAACAACCATCAGACTTGAATTTGTCCTCTTGAATGTACCTAACATTCTCAGCAATGTCTGGTCCACTTCTCATTATAAATTATTGAATTAATATTTTGGGTTAGGAATAACACTGATATGTGTTTGAATCTAGTGGGCATGAACCTAGGGACTCATCACTATATTTATATAGTGTATGTATCTTTAAATTAGAATCATAATTTCTCAGGCTCTATTTTCTAAAGAAGAATATCATCTGCTTTTAGTTTCTTCTTATATAGTAGGCTCACTATTTTTCTCCCCCTTGGAATTTTTTTCTGGCTCTTGAGCTGTGGGGACCAGATGAGCAGTTTTTGGCATGAGGAAAATTATAATTTCTCTCTTATTGAAAGCCATTTTATGATGGCAGACTACATTTAGTTTGGTTTTGAAAAGTCCCTGGTTGTGTGTCTTTGCATCCTCTACTTTTTATTTCATTCTTCAGCTAGCAGTGGGATTCCATGGATTTAAAAAAATCAAAGGGAATATTTTTCAGGACTTCATGTAGTGCAATTTTTAAACCTGTAAATACAGTTTACGTTTATGCACGTCTTCTCAAGTGTTCAAGTAAGAATATTTATGTAGTGTTATTCCTACACTTTCAGGAATGTGTTATAGAAATTATTGAAGAATTCATTGTTTTTCTGACAGTAACATCTTTGCTGCATCATTCTTAGAGGAAATTTTCTTGACAGCAGTATTTGTGTTCTATGTCTGGAAATATCTATAAATTATATTCAGTTCTCTGAAAGTCTCAAAGGAAGAGTTGCTGTGATAAAATTTTTGACACAAGTATTTCACATTTCTAGCTATGGCTGCAACTGCACGATATAGAGGTAAAAAGTAAATGTGTACACACATATATATATATACGCACATATATATATGCGTGTATATATATGCGTGTATATGTGTCACCATCAAGCATGGATCGTGACTTCTATTTTAAAAAGATAAAAGGAAATATCTGTATTTTTTTAGCTTTAGAAACACATTTCCCCCTTCAGAAGTGGTAGAAAGATAACTCTCTCACTGACCATTTATAGTTTATGAAGAATTATGATCCCTTAACTATTGTTAGTATGCATGCTTGCTGACTCTGACTTTGTAAATGCTAAGGGGAAAGTTGAGAGAGGGGCCTTAGAGACTGTTGCTGTGAATCCAAGAAAAATGCCTGCTCAGGCCAGAAGGTGAATTGTTAGTGGTCTAAGATCTTGTGGACAACAGGATGCTTATGAAACATCAGGCAAATATTGAGTGGGCAAAAGTCACTTGAAAAATTCGTACTGCGGTCACACTAACATGATTCCTTGGACTGTTCAGTTAGTAATTATGACATAGTATAAAAATGTTGAAGTATTTTCATGTGACTTAGTATATAAAATTTAGAAATATGTGAGATTGAGAAAATAAGAGTTTGAAAGATAACTGAAGGTTCTTATTTGACAACTAAGCTTGATAAACTTCTATTTGAATTGATAATCTCAAGCCTGTAGTTGAGAAACAAGATCACAGATTAATGAAAAGAATGCTAGAAGTTTCCTAAAACATCCTTCTTAACTTTACAGCTACTTTGTAGTATGTGAGGTAGGTCTTAGCCAAAACCTTTGCTCCAAACAAGTTTACCTGGACAGGAGTTAAAGCAACAGATTCAGCCCCACGCCTGAATCTGTAGTTTCTCTTGGCTCTTTTCCCAGGTGCTGTTTGGATGCAGTATGAACTGGTAGAGGAGCAATATCTTTGGAGTCAGGTTTATGTTTGAGTCTTGGTGTCTGCCAGTTGCTAGTTCTGTGATCTTGGGAAAGCTGCTTAATCTCACTGAGTCTCAGTTTTCTTATATATATGAGGGATAATCGTACCAACTCAGGGCCAGCTATAGCAAAAGGAAAATGCTGGGCTCCTTGTTAAAAAAGCAGGAAAAAAAGTACTGTTAAAGTACTGATATATAAAGTGCTTTTTCCTTGATAAAATTTTATAACTTATGAAACATAATGGTATCATCACTGTAAGTTCAGAAAAATATTTTAAATGTATAACTTGGATCTTTATTCTATATAATGGCGATACATATTTGCAATATCTAATTTTAAATGCAAGTATGTCTGTGTGCATGTTAAATTGCTTCAGTCATGTCCAGCTCTTTGCTGTGGACTGTAGCCCATTAGGATCCTCTGTCCCTGGAATTCTCCAGGCAAGAATACAGGAGTGAGTGGCCATGCCCTCTGCCAGGGAATCTTCCTGACCCAGGGATCAAACCCGTGTCTCTTATGTCTCCTACATTGGCAGGCAAGTTCTTTAGCATCAGAGCCACCTGGGAAACCCATAAATATAAGGGCACTTAATTTGTATGTGGAATCATTAGTATTCCATAGCTTGTACATCCATATATAGTTCATTCTTATCAGAACAGTGGGGAAAAAAGCTACACAAAGCTAGCATTTAATTTCAGTTCTTTCTATGTGCGTATTATACCAATACACTTCAGGTCTAACTTAGTGATGAGGAGGAAAGGTCTGAGATGAACTCAACTGTGGGTTGCTCTATCTTTCCTTTTTTTAACTATGTCATGATTTTTAGCGTTAGTGCTACTGGGAAATAACATGATTAAAAAAGGATATGATTGGGTTCCTTGGTTGTTCGTGATTCTTAGAACACCATTATCTTCTGCTTGTGCCCCAAGCAAGGCCCTATTCAAAAGGGTAGGGCATGGACTCTGATGTGTCGGTGACCCCGCTGACACATATGACATAGACGTGTCCCATATGACATAGATGTGTCGTATGGAACATGAACACAGGATTCTGGTGGACCCGCTGTGCATTGAGTTTTAGTGAGACTCAAAGGGAAATAGACATGTTACGGAAGCCATGAAGGCTATGTGAACAGAGTGGCAAGTTATAGTTGACACATGCATGTGTTTGTTCCGCTCACGTGCATCCCCTGTTGTCCCACTGAACTTCGCTTACAGAACACGTGCTCAAAATTAAAATCATGAAGAATTTCAACATGGAAACAACAGAGCTATTAAGAGAAAGGCTCTATCTGATCGCACTTGCCCATGAAGCTGGCCCTTTACCTGCTTTGTAACATCATAAGACTCTAGAAGAGTACACAGGAGATGCCCAGTAAATGTCCTGTTTTCTTATAAAAGAAAACCGTTAGCTTCCTTCAGAATAGACATACATGTTAGCACAACTCAGAATCCTGATGGCCAAAGGGTGATGAAAACTACTCACGTTTGACCTGTTACTTTTTATAAGAGAAAGAAGCACAGCATACATTTTTTAGGTTCTTGAAATCCTTCTGTACATTTGTCCTGATTAAGTCAGGATTGGCTTGGTCACTAGATGAAATAAATAAATGAATATTTGCTATGATTTTCAGGACCTTATAAATCTTCCTCTCCCCCTCAAATCTCTCTCTACTATTCACTTGCTGCCATGCTTCCAAGTTCACCATCAGATATCCATTTCTCTGGGTTAAAGTGCTGTCCTATTTTAAAATGCTGTCGGTAAAACTGTTGCGTCACTGAGCATAAAGTGGTTTTGTTCAAATCATTTAAAGTACTTAAAGAAAAGGATGAGATTTTTTATGGGAAGCATTTTGGCTTTGACAGTGTATTTACTCAGAACTTTGTGAAAGAAATAGATTTCTTTAGAAAGGGAGCTGGAGGAATCAGTGTTAATTCTAACCAAGTCCTTCTGTGTTCCTGTGGTGGTGGTTGTCACTCAGTCATGTAGGACTCTTGCAACCCCATGGACTGCAGCCCACCAGGCTCCTCTGTCCATAAAATTCTCCAGGCAAGAATACTGGAGTGGGTTGCCATTTCCTTCTCCAGGGGATCTTCCTCACCCAAGGATTCAACCTGCATCTCCTACATTGCAGGCGGGGTCTTTACTGCTGAGCCACCTGGGAAGCCCTCTGTTTCCCTACTGCTACTGCTACTAAGTCGCTTCAGTCGTGTCCGACTCTGTGTGACCCCATAGATGGCAGCCCACCAGGCTTCTCTGTCCCTGGGATTCTCCAGGTAAGAACACTGGAGTGGGTTGCCATTTCCTTCTCCACTGCATGCAAATGAAAAGTGAAAGGGAAGTCACTCTAAAAAGCAAATCTGGGAATTCAATTCCCTTTTGACTCCAGCGATCAATTTCTTGAGACCACAGATGTCTGGGAAACTGGTCAGTCTTTCACGAAGAACTGGCTCAGCTTTCCCCTCTCCCGGAGGTACACGAACAGGTGTCCGTCGCCTCCTCCACATGACCTTTATCCCGTACTTCTCCTCTGGGCTGTCTTTAACCAGAACAGGCCCGGGCTCTGGGCTCTTGGGCGTGCACGTGTGAAGGGAACAGCTGGGAAGGCTGTTTCTCCTCAGTTTAGAGGGAATGGGCTCTCCTTGCCCCGGGGATCCTGGGGTCTGGATGTCCGGGGGAATGAACGCACATGGCAAGTCTGGAAATGTGGGTGCCGACGCTCCCTGCAGCTCTGGGGGGCTGAGCATGGGCACCAAGGACCTTCCGGAAATCTCCTTTTCTGGTTGACTGGGGCCATCCCTGATTGCTGGGATGCCGGGTGTGGCTGAACTGGCAAAAGACTGTGGCGTCTCAAACGTTAGACAAGGAAACCTGGAGCTGGTAGATTTTCGACTTGAACGCCTTGCATGGTCTGGATGATGATGCTTCCGGTTGCCTGGGAACCAGCTTTCTGCTGTTGTATCAAACTGAGGTGATACTCAGGAAGTGATGGTGGTGTGGTCCACAGGCTTCCTGGGCACCTGTCTAGTGTGGGTGACCACGGGAAGCTGGGGAGATTGGCAGCGATGTTTGGGGCCCTCCAGTGGTTGTTGGTGGAATAGCAGCTGGGGTTTCTGAGCAGCTTGGCGGCGGGGTTTTCCTGGGAGGCATCAACGGGTGAGAAGAGCAGTTAGCAACTACATGATGCTGGCTGTGGGCAGGTCCGTGGAGAGGCTCCACTTCCAACCCGTGCCCGCCGCCGATCGTTCCGCCCTGCCTGCCCGCCGAGGCAGAAGATCCACCCGCCCACCTCGCCGGCCCCGCGGCGCCGCCTCACCCTCTGTTTCCCTAGGATATAATAATGTTTCCCTCAAAGGTGAACTTTGAAGAATCGTGAGTCAGATTAGAAGCTTTGTTGGAGGCCAATGCTTAGTACTAAGAAGAGCTTTTTAAGGCTTATCTTGGTTGTGTAAGTCAGGAGAGGGCTAAAAGGAGCCTAAGTTCTAGGATTTTGGTCAAGCTACTTATCTCATTGGAGACTGACCTGAATGCCCTCCAAAGTGTTTTCTGCCTCCCTAATATTCCAGGTAAATGCTTATGTGTTTTCTGTCTCCTCTCTCAGCTCTTCTTTAATTTTTCCACTTTGGACCTTCCCAAACAGGCACTGTGGCTTCTTAGTGGGCAGAGTACCTAGCTGAACTTATAAATCTGATCATTCTGTTTGGGGAAAATGTTTGAAAATGCAAATACACTTGCAAAAGTAACAGATTGATCAAATAACCTCAAAACTACTATAATGTATTTTTTTTCTGTGGGCCAGCTGCTACCTAGAGGTTTTAC
Source organism: Neotragus moschatus (assembly GCA_006410615.1). NCBI lineage: Eukaryota > Metazoa > Chordata > Mammalia > Artiodactyla > Bovidae > Neotragus > Neotragus moschatus. Next base: position 1,750,089 of record SJYA01002930.1, on the reverse strand, counting down.
AATTTTTATCTCATTTATTTCTTGCTATAACTATTTGAGTTAGGTTCTTTTTCTTATTTCCATTTCACAGATAAAAGTCTGACTATACAAGGCAATATTGGATTTATTAGATAGGGTATTACTCAGTTCTTATCACAATAATTCTGAGTAACAACCATCTCAAAAACTCAGGGTTTTACAAAGACAGACATTTATATATTTTTGCTCATGGAGCTGTGGGTTGCCTGGGGCTTTGCTGGATTTGGCCGGGATCAGTTGCATTTACATACAGCCCAGTTTTCTCATTTTCCTTGGGCCAGCTGCTGCCTGGGGACGTTATTTTCCTCATGGAACACAAAAGTACAAGCCAAACTATGCGAGTACAGTTAAGGTCTCTGCTCATGTGTCCACTAACATTCAGTGACCAAAGCAAAGCCAGTACCAAAGGGGCAGGAAAGTATATTTTACCCACAGTGGGAGGTCATACAAAGTGACATTTCGCATGGTGCGGATGTTTAATCCTACAGCAGGGGAATACTTGGGACCAATAACTCAATCAGCCTTTAGTTGGGAGTAGGTACTGAGAGAATGTGAGTCATACTGGTGAGGGGCAGCAGGAGGCAGTGAGACAAGGTGAACCAAGATGCATGGTGCATACAGTGGCCGGTCTGGCGCTGAGCAGTAAGAGGGTCCAGACTAGGTGGAGAGCATGCCAGAAAGGACAATAGCATCTGCTCGTCTCCTTTCTCTAAGCCCAAGCCAGATTTGATTTTTACTTTGCAAATCTACTCATGGCTATTCCAGCAAATAAAGGGACCATTCAGAGAGAATAATAGCAGCTAAGACCCCAGGGTCCAGTTTTGAACCATTATGTACCACAACCCAAAGGGGTATTGGCTTAAAGTTTGTGGTCACTGCTTATTCTCAGCAGATTTTATGATGCTTTTTAAAATTCTAGCCTGAATCTCCTTCACTGTGGCGCAAATAATATTCTAGGTAGCTTTGCTTAAAAAAAAAAAAAAATCCCACGGCTCCCAGCAATGAGAATGCTTCTGTTAACAGCTGTCCTTTGAATCAGAATCTAACCATTGGTTCCTTTGGGGGTTTTTATAAGACTGTTTCTGGGAAAGAGCTACTATATTATTGTCCCCGTGCCACAGACAATATTAAAATATAAAAAGATTAATAGCATTTTCTAAACTTCTTCTCACTTGTAGGTTAGGAAGATATTCTAGCCTTTGCAGGAGAGGGGATGAGACTGGAAAAAGATGTCAGAACTAGGTGATAAAAGGCTTGTGAGATTCACGATAACAAGTTTGGACTCTATGAAAGATTATTGAGGGAAGAAAAAAGGAGAAAGTGAAATGCTAATATTGATTTTTTAGGAAGATGGCTCTGACAGCTTGGGAAAAATGTATCTGAGAGGAGACAGTGGATAGGAGGTAGGGACACCAGTTAGGAATTTACTTTGATGTTTTAGGCAAGCAGTGATAAGAGCAATCACTCCTTGGGAGTACCCAATTCAGATATCCTTTTGAGACCATCTGTTCCAAACATCTTCTAGTACTTTCAGTTCTAAAACAACAAAATCCTGGGGGATTTTAGTTGGAAGTGCCATCTGATTTTCAGATCGATACTGTTTAAAAGAAGGCTTTTTAAAATGCTTGGCAAAAAATAGGTGTTCACTGTTTGCTTTCATAGAAAATAATTGCGTTCTATAAGCAAAGTAACTGACTGCTTGCTTTATTTCTCTTTGGTTATTGTTTATGGAACTTATGGAAAAAATATGTGCCCTATAGTGTGCCCAAGAAGAAAAAAGCCTTCTTAAAACTCAAGTCTATAAAAACATGCCCTTGCTTTTGTTTGCTGTGGGTATAAGCTTCTTGTCTGTAAAGGCCATGCACCGCCATTATGTGAAGGAAGGGAGGAATAGTGGAGGAATAGTGTGCTGTGCAAAAGGCAGATTTGCTGTTGGCTGCTCATACGCATCTGGTGTCACATGGGAAGCCCTGCGGTGCAGGCTAAAGCAATATATTGCCCATCATACACAGGTCAGAGTGCGGCAGAGGGTATTGTGTAGCTGTGTAACTTCTCTATTTAATGCAACTTTTTCAAGGGTCTGGGGCCAACCCTGACATCTGGCAGAAAGGTCTCCTCTTGGATTCTTTAGCAGTTTTTTTTAAATTCCCCCCTATTTTTTGACTGCATCATGCATCTTGCAGGATCTTAGTTCCCTGACCAGAGACTGAACTCATGTCCTGTGCAGTGGAAACATAATGTCTTAACCACTGGACTGCCAAGGAAATCCTCCTTTTCCCCACTTTTTAAAGGTAGTCCTCATTCTGGGCACTGCCATCTCAGGCTCAGTGATCTAGCTTTGCCCTGGACTCTTAGCTGGGTCCAACGTTCAGATGCTGCTATATTGGATTAAGGTCTGCTAGAGGGAGACCACCGGAGAAAACAATGGCACCTCACTCCAGTACTCTTGCCCGGGAAATCCCATGGACAGAGGAGCCTCATAGACTACAGTCCATGGGGTTGCTAAAAGTCGGATACGACTGAGCGACTTCACTTTCACTTTTCACTTTCATGCACTGGAGAAGGAAATGGCAACCCACTCCAGTGTTCTTGTCTGGAGAATCCCAGGGACGGAAGAGCCTGGTGGTCTTCCGTCTTAGCAGCAGTAGCAGCGGCAGAGGGAGACCATTAGCTCTTCACATATAAAGATTGTGAAACTGCTGCATTGGCATGGTCTCCCATTTCAAAGGGTCTCTCTTGTTCTTTTAAGATCTTTCCTTCTTTTCTTTTGGTCCCTTTATGTGACTTTGTGTTTATTTCAACTATTCTTAAGAGTTTGGCTGGTTAGTATCATATTGAGTATTGTGGAGAGCTTTGGAACCCTGGTCAGGCCTGGGAAGTTGTAGTTCTGTTTCTGCTTTATTACCTTGCTTCAGCCTAGTTTCAATATCCTTTGCTAAGTAAACTAAGAACTCAGTCTTACAGAACAGAGCCCTCTACATAAGTTTCACAAAGGTTGGAAGAGTATTGGAAAGCATTCACCTGTTAGCCCTCTCCACATCTTTGGTTGTGTTCTGGGAAGTGAAAAAGGGATTCCAACTGATGAATCTCCAAATGTCAGATCCTCATTCAAGTAACCTCACCATTTTCTCTAACCCTGTGTCAAGACTCAATCTCTCATCTGTGGAGCCAGGTCCTTCTCCTAAGGGCCATTTTGTCCTCACATTTATGTTGAATTATCCCAGTGTGGTATGGATGTGGTTGTGTGTGCTGTGTGACTATAGTGGAGATGTGCCCTCCTGGCCATCAGAAAATGTGGGTTCCAGGCCCCACAGATCAACAACTCCAAAGCTTGCACAAAGCCCCTAAATCCCCCCCCCCGACTGTTTTTCATCTGTAAAACAGACATCAAGTAGATTATGGGCCACTTACCTCACGGAGCTGTTGTGTGAAGGGCAAAGTGAGATCATAGGCTTAAATAAGATGCAAGGTATTGTATTTATTTCTAGAACTGNGGGTTCCCTTGTGGCTCAGATGGTAAAGTGTCTGCCTACAATGCGGGAGACCTGGGTTTGATCCCTGGGTGGGGAAGATCCTCTGGAGAAGGAAATGGCAACTCACTCCAGTACTCTTGCCTGAAAAACCCCATGGACGGAGGAGCGTGGTGGGCTACAGTCCATGGGGTCGCAAAGAGTTGGACACGACTGAGTGATTTCACGTGGTCTTGATCCCAATAGCTGTCACATAAGCTGCACAGATGAGACTGCACTCTTCTGGCCTTTTGTCACTTTCCCGAAAATGGAGGTCATTGAGTATGGTATCAGGAAATAGAAAGTGAAATTGGTGACTTCATTCTTAGTGACAACTTGTAAGTGATAGGAAAGTATTTCAAAGTATGACTCCAGGCACCTAGGTGTCATCTTATCAAATTCTGTCACCTGTAAAGATATTTCCCCTCTAGTGGCTTCCCTGGTGGCTCAGAGGTTAAAGCGTCTGCCTGCAATGCAGGAGACCTGGGTTCGATCCCTGGGTTGGGCAGATCCCCTGAAGAAGGAAATGGCAACCCACTCCAGTACTCTTGCCTGGAGAATCCCATGGATGGAGGAGCCTGGTGGGCTACAGTCCACGGGGTCTCAAAGAGTCGGACACGACTGAGCGACTTCACTTCACTTTCAGTGCATTCAGATAGACACAGGTCACCTGGAAACACAGGCTGTAAACACTCTACTTCTAGGCTAAAAAAGTTCATGGCTTTAGGAGGAAAGGTTTGAAAGCACAGTGGCAGAGGCTTTTTAAAATCCCTTGTTAAATATTGTCATGGGTAGGGAAGAGTAGCGGAGCGGCAGGAATCATGGATACGAGTGTATAAATGCGTGCTGTTTCTGTTCAGTTCAGCTCAGTCGCTCAGTCGTGTCCGACTCTTTGCGACCCCACGAACCACAGCATTCCAGGCCTCCCTGTCCATCACCAACTCCTGGAGTTCATCCAAACTCATGTCCATTGAGTTGGTGATGCCATCCAGCCATCTCATCCTCTGTCATCCCCTTCTCCTCCTGCCCCCAACCCCTCCCGACATCAGAGTCTTTTCCAGTGAGTCAGCTCTTCGCATGAGGTGGCCAAACTGACAGAACCAAATGCCTTCACGATCCATTCTTTAGGAAGAATTTGAAATATTTAGTGGCCTATTCCATTCATTACTGATAATTTTTGCCATTTCTGGGGCCAAACCAAAATACCTTTGAAGAAAGCTATAGCTTCTCAACCAACAAGGCTGAATATTTTCAGTGTGCTTTTCTCCACTCACCTCTGAGACAAGAGTGACCATTTTGGGATTATTCACTTCTAGACTCCTGAGAATACAGCTCAGGGTTGGGGGGCCAGGGACTAGTCTCAGGACATCAGTCATGCTGCCTTACCCTTGAGGACTCATCACCTTTAACATTCCAAACTGTTACTCCTCCTTTCCTGGGTGTGGCCCAAACTGCCAGAGGTTGGGGCTGGTTCACTGGAACATCTGTATCTCTATTGCTGTATTCCTCTAATAACAAATTATATCATATTTTTCTTCTTTATTAGTTTAAGGTTATACATTTATGACTTAGTTTATCATAGTTCTCTCACTGCAGTAGTAACATACATGAGTCTAGGAATGGTTATTACTGTAATTCTATAGTTCAGCTCTCCCAAGCTACTACAGTCAATTTAAAGAATAGTATAAGTATGTGTAACATTTTCCTTACCCATGATGATCATCCTTTTTAGACAATATATAAATAAAGGAAACTGTCCTTGTCCTGGAAAAGGAAGCTGCCGATATCCTTGGGATATATAAAAGTGACTGTAATGATAAACTCAACAGCATTATGCCTTCAATTATAATAAAGTTGCATGCATCTCATACCAGCTATTGGATTTTTTTACCTGTGTGGCAATCAGGCTTTTTAATATTGATTGAGTACTTGGCTGATTGTTCTATGGAGTAATTAGATCATTCCTACTGAATGACTCTTGTATGCTTTAATGGACTATATCTTCTTAGAAATGTCTAGAGAGATAAAACTTTATTAGGGATAATAACTCGCCAAAGAATCCTTTGGGGGATAACAATTGCCTTCGTAGGAGTTGAATAATCTAAGTAGTCTGAAAATTTGTCCCCAATCTTGTAAATAATATTGCAGAATAAACTCTTAAGTTGCTTAGCCCAAATTATTACAGATGAAATAATAGCCTTGCCTGTTTGTTTGTTAGTGGGGAATTACTAATAGTTCATTTTTTACATAGATTAGCCAGGCATGAGAGTGGTGAAACAATCCTTATCTAAGCAAAACCTCAAAGCAACCTGAGGGGGGACTTCCCTGGTGGTCTAGTGGTTAAGAATTCTTCTTCCAATGCACATGGGTTTGATCCCTGGTTGGGAAACTAAGATCCCACGTGCTGTGAGGCAACTAAGCCCTCGGGCTGCAACTAGAGAGAAGCCTCCACGCCACAGTGAAAGATCTTGCTTGCCATAACAAAGATCCAACATACTGCAGCTAAGACCTGATGCAGTCAAATGAAACAAGAAAAAGCAACCTGATCATCTAAGGTAGACTTTAAGGAGCTGTTGCGACTTGTTTTCTTGGGACAATCTGGGAAATCTTAGGCCATGGTTGTAGATATCTTATAGTACTTTATTTATTTTTTTTTTTTCACAGTTATGTCATGTTTATTATCCAGAGTCCTGAATTCTTCCATGTATCAATCTCCTAACAGATGATACAAAGCCTGCTGCTGCTGCTGCGTCGTGTCCGACTCTGTGCGACCCCATTGACAGCAGCCCACCAGGCTCCCCTATGCCTGGGATTCTCCAGGCAAGAATACTGAAGTGGGTTGCCATTGCCTTCTCCGGATACAAAGCCCACTAGAGATAAAATCATGCTGAGAAACACTCAAACTGAAAATCAGGCCTTCTCAAATTAAACACCAACTTTCAAGGGAATCAGGAACAATGAAAAAGATTTGGACTATCTTGATGATCTTTCCTGCAGCTTTGTCTGAGAGAGGATCAAAAAGGGATTGAGGGTAAAAAAAGTCTCCTTACTCCTAGAAAAAGACTGACAGTTCTATCACCAGAGTTAAGGTTAGGGTTAAAAGTACTTTTAAGTCTGTCTGACTGATTAGTGACAATGATTGCTAATGGGTAATAGTGGACGTCTAAGACTGACATAAAATTCCTTCCTCCGTAATCAACACAAAACATGCTTTAAGACTTTTAACTTACTCTTACTTCTGTAATGATTAAAGATTTTTCACAAGTGTTCTACATGATCAGAAATTTGCTCTCCTTGACTAACATAGTTTTTCATTAGTTTTAAATAAGCATAACATTTATCATTGCTCTGTTGGTTTCAGATTTTAAATAGTGGTTTCGATCTTTGACAAAGGACCTGAAACAAATACCGCTCATGGTGTTAGTTGCTGTTATGTCCGACTCTTTGCAAGCCCATGGACTGTAGCCCACCAGGTTCCTCTGTCCAAGGAAAGAATACTGGAGTGGTAGTTATTGCCATCTCCGGGGATCAAACCCAGGTCTCCCTTGTTGTGAGCAGAGTCTTTACCATCTGAGCCACTGCTCTTAGGTTCAGAGAAAAATGATAGATTAGGGAAGTTGCATATGAAGTATTTCTGTTGGCCCTCTGATGGATAAGGATAAGAAGCTTATGGAAGCTTCCTGATGGGAGAGACTGACTGAGGGGGAAACTGAGTCTTATTCTAATGGGCAGGGCCATGCTCAGGAAATCTTTAATCCAATTTTCTGTTGATGGGTGGGGGCTGTGTTCCCTCACTGTTGCTTGACTTGAGGCCAAACTGTGGCCGGAGGTAAGGAAGATATTCATGACCTCCTTCTAAAGGTCCCATGCATGCACTGTTACACTGAGTGCCTCCAACCCTGCAGTGGGCCACCGCCAATACATGCCTCTGCTGGGGACTCCTGGACATTCCCGGGCAAGTCTGGGTTAGTCTCTTTTGGGGTCACTGCTCCTTTCTCCTGGGTCCTGGTGTGCAAAAGGTTTTGTTTGTGCCCTCCAAGAGTCGGTTTCCCCAGTCCTGTGTAAGTTCTGGCAGCTCTGTGGTGGAGTTAGTGGCGACCTCCTCCAAGAGGGTTTATGCCGTACCCAGGTCTACCACACCCAGAGCCCCTGCCCCTGCAGCAGGCCATGGCTGACCCATACCTCTGTAGGAGACACTCAAACACAATTCTGGCTGTCTCTGGTGGGGGGGGTCTCTGGGTCCTGATGTGCACAAGGTTTGTTTGAGTCCTCACAGTATCTCTGGTGGGTATGGGGTTTGATTCTAAACGTGATTTTGCCCCTCCTACCGTCTTGCTGGGGCTTCCCTTTGCCCTTGTATGTGGGATATCTTTTATTTTGCCCTTTACATGGGGTATCTGAATGCAGACTTTCAAAGAATAGCAAGGATAGATGAGAAAGCCTTCCTCAGTGATCAAAGAAATAGAGGAAAACAATAGAATGGGAAAGACTAGAGATCCCTTCAAGAAAGTTAGCCATACCAAGGAAACAGTTCATGCAAAGATGGATTCAATAAAGGACAGAAATGGTATGGACCTAAAAGAAGCAGAAGATATTAAGAAGAGGTGGCAAGAGTATGCAGAAGAACTGTACAAATAGATCTTCATGACCAAGATAATCACGATGGTGTGATCACTCACCTAGAGCCAGACATCCTGGACATCCTGGAATGTGAAGTCAAATGGGCTTTAGAAAGCATCACTACGAACAAAGTTAGTGGAGGTGATGGAATTCCCAGTTGAGCTATTTCAACTCCTGAAAGATGATCCTGTGAAAGTGCTGCTGTGAATAGTGATTGAGGTAGATCAGTTCAGTTCAGTCGCTCAGTCATGTTTGACTGTTTGTGACCCCATGGATTGCAGCACACCAGGCTTCCCTGTCCATTGTCAATGCCTGGAACTTACTCAAACTCATGTCCATCTAGTCAGTGATGCCATCCACCCATCTCATTCTCTGTCATCCCTTTCTCCTCCCACCTTCAATCTTTCCCAGAATCAGGGTCTTTTCAAATGAGTCAGCTCCTCGCATTAGGTGGCCAAAGTATTGGAGTTTCAGCTTCAGCATCAGTCCTTTCAATGAATATTCATGACTGATTTCACTGACTGGTTGGATCTCCTTGCAGTCCAAGGGACTCTCAAGAGTCTTCTCCAACAGCATAGTTTAAAAGCATCAATTCTTAGGTGCTCAGCTTTCTTTATGGCCCAACTCTCACATCTGTGCATGACTACTGAAAAAACCATAGCTTTGACTATCTGAACCTTTATCGGCAAAGCAGTGTCTCTGCTTTCAATATGCTGTCTAGGTTGGTTATAGCTTTTCTTTTGAGGAGCAAGAATCTTTTAATTTCATGGCTACAGTCACCATCTGCAGTGATTTTGGAGCCCCCAAAATAAAGACTCTCACTGTTTCCATTATTTCCCCATCTACTAGCCATGAAGTGATGGGACCAGATGCCATGATTGTCAAGTACTGAGGTAGTACTTGAATTTTATTGAAAGAGAAGAACCAAGTTTTAAACTAAAAGTGAGTTAAAAAATTCTGATATTTGACTGTGTTTATCAAAACAAAATAGATTAAATGATCTAGTTTGGGCAGATTGGGAATTCAGAACCAAAATTCAGGACTGTATGCAGTTGTACAACAAGTATAGTCTCATTTTGGGAGTTACTGCCTCGTTTATGTCTCTTCCCTTCATACCTGCTACAACAGTGACCTGAGGTTCACTGTCCTACATCACTTGGCAGAGCCTTTACTCAGTCTGTATTTGCTCCTGTGGTGGAAGTTCTACCAATCCTGATGGAAGGGATATAGACTGATGGGAGATATTCAGAGGGACTATAGGATTGAACTCAATAGGATTCAGGGCTGGCTGAGATACAAAGGATGAGAAGGAGTTAACCACATGGAGAGTCATATGAAGACTTTAAGGAAGGCCAATAAGGAGTTATCCTTGAACCTCCCCCTTTTCTCATGTCCTTAAACACATCTCCAAAAATATATCTGGAATCTATTCACACTTCTAGTATATGCAAACATCCCGAGGTGGAGAAGAGTTTGAGGAAATGTAGTGGGAGTAGCTGAAGGTCTTAGAGAAAGGTGGAGAGTAATGAAGACATAGGTGGGATTGGATTTTAGAAGACATTATGGGAAAGTTTATTCCATGTGAAACAAAAAACCATGGAAGGGGATTAAGAAAGGAAATGGCTGCTTCAAAGTATATGCTAGGATTGGTTTTGCTTCTGTGTGTCTCGTGGGTTGAAGTGGGGGAATGGTAGAAGGGAAAGTAAGGAGGAGGCAGTAATCTGGCTAAGAGATACTGGTCACCTAGTATGCTACTGGCACAGAGGAACAAAAGACGTGTGGATAGAGTCAAGACACATTTTTGGTTGAAAGGCATGAGGGAAAGTGAGGAATTCAAGGATGACTGGTTTCTGGCTTTAGTAACTGGATGGGATGCTGGTACCATCTTGCTCAACTGATAATTAAGATGGTAAAAATTCCCATATTGAATATATTGAGTTTGGAATGTCTGTAAGACCTTCAGGTAAAGGTTTCAAATGGCCTGCTTTTATCTGAGTCTAGGGAGAAAAAGATTTGAGCTAAAGATGTAAATTTGAGAGTCACAAACACACAGTCTATGAATCTATCAAAATTGATGAGGTCGCTTAGAGAATGAAAACAGGGGAAGGTGCCCAGGAATAACCCTTGGGACTAAAGAGCCTCCTGATGAGGGTAAAAGAGAAGGGTGACAAAGTTGGCTTGAAGCTCAGCATTAAAAAAATAAGATCATGACATCCAGTCCCTTTACTTCTTGGCAAATAGAAGGGGAAAAAGTGGGAGCAGTGACAGATTTTATTTTCCTGGGCTCCAAAATCACTGCAAATGGTGATTGGAGTCATGAAATTAAAAGATGCTTGCTCCTTGGAAGGGAAGTGGTGACAAACCTAGATAGCATGTTAAACATCAGGGACATCACATTGCCAATAAAGCTCAGTATAGTCAAAGCTACGGTTTTGCTAGTAGTCACGTACGAGTGTAAAAGTTGGACCATAAAGAAGGCTGATTGCTGAAGAATTGATGTTTTTGAATTGTGCTGGAGAAGACTCTTGAGAATCCCTTGAGAGGAGATTAAATCAGTTAATCCTAAAGGAAATCAATGCTGAATATTCTTGGAAGGACTGGTGCTGAACCTGAAGCTCCAATACTTTGGCTACCTGATGTGAAGAGTTGACTCATTTGAAAAGCCCCTGATATGGGGATGATTGAAGGCAAAAGGAAAAGAAGGCGATGGAGAATGAGATGGTTAGATGGCATTAACTGATTCAATGGACATGGATCTGAGCAAACTCTGGGAGAAAGTGAAGAAAAGAGGAGTCTGGCATATTGCCGTCCATAGGATTGCAAAGAGTTGGACAGGACTTAGCGACTGAACAGCAACTTCAAAATTTAGAGGAAGAACCAAGAAGTAGCTGGAGGAGAAATGACCAGAGAAAACCTTGGAAACAAAGAGAAGGGAGGAACTGATGTTGGCAAATAGTACTGGGAGGTAGAATAAGATAAGAGCAGAGAAAAGCTGTGATGTTGGAGAAGACTCTTGAGACTCCCTTGGACTGCTAGGAGATCCAACCAGTCCATCCTAAAGGAAATGAGTCCTAAATATTCATTGGAAGGACTGATGCTGAAGCTGAAACTCCAGTACTTTGGTCATCTGATGTGAAGAACTGACTCATTGGAAAAGACCCTGATGCTGGGAAAGATTGAAGGCAGGAGGAGAAGGGGATGACAGAGGATGAGATGGTTGGATGGCATCACTGACTTGATGGACATGAGTTTGAGCAAGGTTTGGGAGTTGGTGATGGACAGGGAAGCCTGGTGTGCTGCAGTCCATGGGGTCACAAAGAGTCAGACATGACTGAGTGACTGAACTAAACTGAACTGAACTGAGAAAAGCCCGTTGAATTTGGCAGCTCTGATGCTGATACTTTAATATAGATGATTGGTTAGTTTTTTGCTTTTTTGATTTTTAAACTGTTCATTGATAAGACAACCTAATAAGTTATAGTCTGTTATGATATTATTATTTAATCAATTAGAAAATTTTAGATACTTTTTTGGTATATGAAAATTATTTTCATAAATATCTGGCTTTATATTATTTAATGACTAATTCTTGGGAATTATAAGTGTCTCTAAGGGTGTGGTTCAAGGGTAGTCTAAGGAGGCTCTTGAATTCAGCAAATTTTAAATGGTGGAACTTTTCCAAGCTTCATGGCAAGAAGAATAATTTTGAAAAATTGATCCATTTAGCATACATCTCACATTATATCAGGTGGCAATCTTGGGTTTTACCTAAAAAAAGTCAGTCCTCTTCACAGATTCAGTCTGATAATAACAATACAAACACATACAAGAAGGCTGAACTGGTATAAGTATATGTTAATAAAACAGCATTTATGTGTGCTAATGCATTTCTAAAAGAAGTTTTGTTGGATTAAAATGAAAAAACTTGAATTATATTTCAAAACACATTTGGTGGTGGAAGAGAATTGTGTTAGAGGCAATTACCTGTCACTTTCTTTTGAAGGTATGACTTGAAGATATCTTAGAGCCATACAGAAGAAATTGTCTGGAAGTTCTGCCTCATAGCTAACGTGGCAATGAAGGTGATAACTGCAGACTCTCTTTAGGTGACCTGGGGCCCGCAGAATGTCTTCTTCATTTCCTGTTAAATGGGGCACAGAACAAACACCCAGCTCAGATGAAAGGGAGGCCAGTGTCCGTGGGTCTAACACTTCCCTCTGTCTAATGGACTCTTGAATTCCTGAACCTTCTGGTTCTGAATTCTTTAGTTACTGCTACTATGAGGGCATAATGGTAGAAACATACTCTCTTTTGTGTGTGTGCTCTCTCAGATTACAAATAAAACCGAATTTCCCATTTTCTTTATTGTCAATGCTACTTACTGTTCAATGCTACTTACTTGAACAGTAAGTAGCATTGAAACCTCTCTCCTTCTCTTTAGGTGTTAGCTACACTTGCAAATTTATAATTGCTAACACTTAAACACAGAGCACAAGACAAACCTGTTTCAAGCTGCTGACAATTGATTGTTTCAGACAACTGGATTCAGTACTTGGTTTTCATTCTGAAGGCTCTGCTTCCTGAAACACATGAGCTCTTTGTTTGTAGCATCTTTCTTAATTCAAAGTCAAGTCTTAAAATGTCTTAAAATTTCTAAAAGCAAACATACATACTCATGTATGTTAATTATCATGACTTTTGTGTTTCTGTAGCCAGATTGGGATAAATTATTTTAAACTGTCCTATTCAATTCGTCCTACATTTAGTTTATGAGTAAATGAGTGCTTCCATAAGAAACAAGAGGAGCAGTATGTGATTTGGGATCTGACCTTGTAGAAAGGGCTTCGTGTGCTTCAGACAGGAAGAAAAAGAATTTACAAACCATGTTTTTATTGGTAATCTGAAAACCTTGACATTTGAGGTGGGATATTTATACCAAGAGAGAATGTGCTGGTAATTTCCCTGATCTGCCGTCTTTCGGCATAATTGGGCACGGGAGCAGAGCTGAGCACTGTTACGTATATGGATAGGTTAGGCAAAGGACAGAGAACAGGCTTGTTTAGGGCATCAGCACAAGAATCATCTGCCTTCACTATTGAAAAGAGAATTCTAAACTTTGTAAGTGGAACATTTAAACAGAGGCAGTTTTAATTTCAGTGTATATGTGATTTTTGTATCACTTTGAAAAATTACGTATGAAGTATCTAATCTCTTCAATGTTTATTCAGGTCTCTGAAGAGCCTAATGTGACCCTTGATTGGCAGGTGGTAGTCCTCTATGTGAAATTTGGAGGTATCTCAAGGGTATCTTACCAAAAAAATCTAACATGAAGATTTTCCAATTTAGATTTTGTCTTCCAAGTGTAAAGAAGTGGAGAACTCTTTTGCCTGCTTTCTAGTCTGTGTGTTGGTGGGGGAGGGATGGGGAGCTTCAGATTCTCATGAAAATAATTAATAGGGAAGGGACTGTGATAACGTTACATTCCTAATACTCGAGACTTAGTATTTATTTAATATAGAGTATATGAAGCATTTTTTTTGATAATTGAGGTTAAAGAATGTTAGATTAGGTAGATATCATTTAGAGAGTCAGATGACTTAAATAGGCTTTTATGTATGTGACTGCCAAGGTAACACGTAGTTATTTTAGGAATTTTGTGACTCTTTGTGAAAGGTAAAATAATAAAGTAAAAGTATGCATTCCAGTACCCTGAGGTGCTGTTGATCAATATCCGTGTGCGTATGTGTATAATTGAGATCATATTTGTAGCCGTTTGGGTATCTAGATGTGCTGCTTAGATTCCCCTCATTATGACATACGTTTTGATAATAAAGAATATTTAAAGGACTTCCTGGGTAGTCCAGTGATTAAGAATCTGCCTTCCAATGCAGGGCACTCAAGTTTGATCCCTGGTTGGGGAACTACGATCCCACATGCCGAGGAGGCCATTGAGCCCATGGCCCTGTACTAGAGGAGCCTGCCTGCTGCAATTAAGACCCCACACAGCACAAAAGAAGTAAATATTTAAAAAAATATTTAAAACCTTTTTGCCTTTTTAAATTTTTTTTTGTATTTGTGCTACAACTATAACCAAGCTTAAATTTATTTGTTTATTTATTTTACCATGCTTGCGTGCGTGCTAAGAAGCTTCAGGCTGTGTCCGATTCTTTGCGACCCTACGCACTGTAGGTTCCTCTGTCCATGGAATTCTCCAGGCAAGAATACTGGAATGGGTTGCCATTTCTTCCTCCATTTTTTACTATAATGCCTAATATTAATCATGCTAGCATGATTAGGGCTTCAATAAATTATGATGTGTTTATGGATGACATTTTTTCCAGTGTAATTTTAGTTTGGCTTTTAATGCTCGAGAAGTATATTCATCACTATACAAACTTGCTTTACAGTAAACTTTGTTGAGTAGCTCATTTGCTACCCCAGGGCTATCTCAGGTCAGAGCACTTGAGAGTTGGGAGTCTGGCATGACTTAATGCCTTCTGTCATTTTGTGCTTTGATTTTTTGATAACTGGTTCAGCTTCAGGTTCGTAGCTTAAGAATCATTTACTTATAGAATGAAATTTGGTTTGCTACTTTATGATTCTGATCACTTGATTCACTAATTACTTCCCTTATTAAGGTCCTTATCTTTTCCACGCAGTCATAGAAAGATGTCAAATGCCCCACAATTGCACTTTACTTGAATTATGGGTTAGAAGGAAAAGTAGGGTCATTTTAGGCCTTTATGACTAAAAATTAAAATGAACAAAGTTCTGGGAAAGAGAACAAAAGAACAATAATATAAGCATTTATGGTCTTTATGAAATTGAAAAGGAAAGACTGTTTCAGAAAACAATCCAATCAAACTGTGAGACATGAGATAAGCTCTTTAGAGGCTGACAGTTATTGCAATTCTCAGACAGTTCAATTTTAGTTAGGAATAAACGGTGAACCTGTTGGTTTTGTCACATAAAATACAAATGGACAGAACATTCTATGATGCTCTTCCAGGGTGGATTTCAAACCGCAGTAAAAGCTTCTCAAGAAATATAATATAAAACTGGATTTTAAAATTCATGCTCTCTTAGAGTGCACATCTGTGTTCCAACAATTTAGCTAATCTATATTAGAATGTAATAACTTCAGTCAACAAGCCTGATGAATGCATTATAAGTGCAATCACACAGTGATAAAGAGACATCTGACATTTTTGTGAAAGAGAGTCCTACTTCTCTAGAGACCAGATAAAAGTCAACTAAAGTGAAAGAAAGTGAAGTCGCTCAGTCGTGCCCGACTCTTTGTGACCCCATGGAGTGTAGCCTACCAGGCTTCTCTGTCCATGGGATTTTCCAGGCAAGGATACTGGAGTGGGTTGCCATTTCCTTCTCCAGGGGGTCTTCCTGACCTAGGCATTGAA
>SJYA01002930.1:1688733-1730946 GCA_006410615.1 Neotragus moschatus | reverse complement strand
ATTGAGCCCATGGCCCTGTACTAGAGGAGCCTGCCTGCTGCAATTAAGACCCCACACAGCACAAAAGAAGTAAATATTTAAAAAAATATTTAAAACCTTTTTGCCTTTTTAAATTTTTTTTTTGTATTTGTGCTATAACTATAACCAAGCTTAAATTTATTTGTTTATTTATTTTACCATGCATGCGTGTGTGCTAAGAAGCTTCAGGCTGTGTCCGATTCTTTGCGACCCTACGCACTGTAGGTTCCTCTGTCCATGGAATTCTCCAGGCAAGAATACTGGAATGGGTTGCCATTTCTTCCTCCATTTTTTACTATAATGCCTAATATTAATCATGCTAGCATGATTAGGGCTTCAATAAATTATGATGTGTTTATGGATGACATTTTTTCCAGTGTAATTTTAGTTTGGCTTTTAATGCTCGAGAAGTATATTCATCACTATACAAACTTGCTTTACAGTAAACTTTGTTGAGTAGCTCATTTGCTACCCCAGGGCTATCTCAGGTCAGAGCACTTGAGAGTTGGGAGTCTGGCATGACTTAATGCCTTCTGTCATTTTGTGCTTTGATTTTTTGATAACTGGTTCAGCTTCAGGTTCGTAGCTTAAGAATCATTTACTTATAGAATGAAATTTGGTTTGCTACTTTATGATTCTGATCACTTGATTCACTAATTACTTCCCTTATTAAGGTCCTTATCTTTTCCACGCAGTCATAGATAGAAAGATGTCAAATGCCCCACAATTGCACTTTACTTGAATTATGGGTTAGAAGGAAAAGTAGGGTCATTTTAGGCCTTTATGACTAAAAATTAAAATGAACAAAGTTCTGGGAAAGAGAACAAAAGAACAATAATATAAGCATTTATGGTCTTTATGAAATTGAAAAGGAAAGACTGTTTCAGAAAACAATCCAATCAAACTGTGAGACATGAGATAAGCTCTTTAGAGGCTGACAGTTATTGCAATTCTCAGACAGTTCAATTTTAGTTAGGAATAAACGGTGAACCTGTTGGTTTTGTCACATAAAATACAAATGGACAGAACATTCTATGATGCTCTTCCAGGGTGGATTTCAAACCGCAGTAAAAGCTTCTCAAGAAATATAATATAAAACTGGATTTTAAAATTCATGCTCTCTTAGAGTGCACATCTGTGTTCCAACAATTTAGCTAATCTATATTAGAATGTAATAACTTCAGTCAACAAGCCTGATGAATGCATTATAAGTGCAATCACACAGTGATAAAGAGACATCTGACATTTTTGTGAAAGAGAGTCCTACTTCTCTAGAGACCAGATAAAAGTCAACTAAAGTGAAAGAAAGTGAAGTCGCTCAGTCGTGCCCGACTCTTTGTGACCCCATGGAGTGTAGCCTACCAGGCTTCTCTGTCCATGGGATTTTCCAGGCAAGGATACTGGAGTGGGTTGCCATTTCCTTCTCCAGGGGGTCTTCCTGACCTAGGCATTGAAGCCCAAAAGTCAGCTAAAAAGAACATATTTTTTAACAGACATTTTCCTTTCAATGATTTCTTTCCCATCTGCCAATTATAATTTTCTGTTTAATTTCTATGCCTTTTCTTCCTTTAGTTGATTAGTTTACCTGTTCTGAAGAGAAAGGTTTTCATGTAATTTCTCGGAACCCCATAATATGTTTTGAAGATTGGAATATAACAGAAGAAGAGCACAGACAGCGAGATCAGCGGTCACCTCTGCTCTCTTCCCTTTCCCTTCCTCCCAGGTTTCACACGTGTCTCCAGCTGCACTGTGTGGGGAGAGAACTAGGTTCTCAGGCCTAGAACAGATTAGCTTCAGGACAATGTGGGAGCTTCCTGGAGACCCCCGACTGCATAATAATCATTTAACTTGAAAACAGAGATAAGAAAATAAGAAAACAAGATAAGAACTTTCAGACTATTTTAAACATGGAAATGTAATTTTTTTCCCCCTTTCCAACTCAGTGTGCTAGATGGATGTGAAACAACTATTTTCCCATGCTACCAGGGAAGGTTTGGAAATTAAACCCTCCCTGCTCATGAAGACAGCTAGCGGTTTGGTAGCTAAATTGTGTCTTCAACACCTAGTCAATGGCTATTTATCAAGTATCTGTTACCTTCAGGCATTATTCTAGATGCTAATTTACACTTTATGTAAATGAATAGAAAGATCTAGAGGAAGAAATTGTATAGGAAGAGCTATACAATTAGAAATATAAATATCTTATTTTTTAAAAAGTGCTATGAAGAAAACAACGTAAGTAAAAGAGTGAAAGTTGAGGCCTTGGGGTTCTTTTGGGGAGGAAATGATTTTAGTTATGATTTAGGCTTTGGGTTTAATCAGTCACTGTCTTAGTCTGTTCAGTCTTAGGGCTCTGGCTGTGGTAGACCTGGGTACAGCATAAGCCCTCTTGGAGTAGGTTGCCATTAACCCACCACAGAGCTGCCAGAACTTACACAGGACTGGGGAAACAGACTCTGGGAGGGCACAAACAGAAGCTTTTGCACACCAGGACCCAGGAGAAAGGAGCANGAAGGACTGATGCTGAAGTTGAAACTCCAATACTTTGGTCACCTGATGTGAAGAACTGATTCATTTTAAAAGACCCCGATGCTGGGAAAGATTGAAGGTAGGAGGAGAAGGGGATGACAGAGGATGAGATGGTTGGATGGCATCACCGACTCAATGGACATGAGTTGAGCAGCTTTGAGATTTGGTGTTGGACAGGGAAGCCTGGCATGCTGCAGTTCATGGAGTCACAAGGAGTTGGACATGACTGAGCAACTGAGCTGAACCAAACTAGGCTTTGGGTTTAATCAGTCATGCATTAGTCTATTCAGGATGCTACACTCTGGAGGAGTGGTTTATAGACAATAAACATTATTTTTCAGTTTTGGAGGCCAGGGAGTTGAAGGTCTTGGCACTGACAGATTTGTTGTCTGGTGAGAATCTGCTTCCTAGATGGTTATCTTTTTGCCAATATGCCACACAGTAGAGGTGGCCAGGGAGCCCCGTGGATATTCTTTCTTAAGAGCTCAATTCCATTCATGAGGGCAACACTGTCATGACTTAATCATGTCTCAAAGGCCCCCACTTCCTAATATCATCACATAGGGTATTAAGTTTCAACATATGAGTTTTGGGAGGATAGGAGGTGGGGAGAAGAGGAGGTGGGGAGATACAGTCAGACTATCGCAGCCACTGAAGTGTTTTTTTGAGAAGGAAGGATGATAGGGTTTGAGGGAAGAGGCAGGCTGGATGGAGCATGGGGACACCATCTGAGACCAAAGGAAGAAGGAGATCTGTGGGGTATAATTTGTAGGGTGTACCACTCTTGGCTCTGTTTCCAAATGTAGCCAGACCAGAGAGTACGAACAGGGAAGTAGCATCAAGTGCTGGGTTTTCAGCCTTAGTAGACTCTCACGTATCATTTGTAGCAACAAGGCTGGAGAGGTCTGTTGGACTTGAAGGAAACCATGAAGATTAGCTCACAGGCATGACTTGTTTGGGCAGATGCCCAATGGGCAGAGTGCCCTTCCTTCTACTTTGGTGTTAGGTAAGAGCATGGCACCTTGGCTCAGCCCTGGGAGAGTGTGTGTGAGACTGCTTTGAGTTTTTTCTGGCCAGAAATTTTGTTGACCGATAGTAAATAGAAGTGATTTTTCTTTTACATGTGAGTCTGTTGACTGAGATCCATATTGACTCTATTTAAATGACTTTCCCATTTCCATTTTATTCCATTCTGTCTACTCCAGTCTCATCCTACTCAAATGGAAAGCACATTATTTGTTGATTTCAATCTTAACATTATTTGAAAAATCTTGCTCTCCAGACTTTATGGAGGATTTGACCTTTTATGGCACTATTTCAGCTGCTTAAGAAAAGTTCACTGGGGTAAAACTTAATTTTATGGTGGGACTTTAGGATCTATTTTGCATGTTAAAGTGCTACATGTCTTTAAGGAAAACTAAATTTGAATCTTAATTTTTAAACAATTACTGTTTCCTTTGAAAAGATAATGGAGGAATAGTTGGCTTTTGATGTTACTTTTTCCATTCTTGAGGTCAAGGTATACCCATTTTGGGGCAACATTGAAATTTGAGAAAGAAAGGTCTAAATGACAGTTCTTGTCTCCTTCTCTGAAAAATGGTTGTGAAGAGGTTCCGTGCTAACGTTATTTTACAAAATGATTGTGTGTTATGAGTAATTGGATTCTAGCATTTAAAAGTCTGTGGCTAGAAATTTTATGTAAGAAAACAAAGTTGATATTTTACTGCACAACTGTGAAAACTTTCTCCCTTCTTCTTTCCTTGTAAGGAGATGCAAAGTCATTTCAGTTTGAAACAGAATTTGGAGTAGGCTCAGATAATGCTATATCCCCTTATTTTCACCCTTACTTATTATGTGAACTCACGAAAGGTTAGAATCAGATAGTGAGGGATACTTTACTTGGAAAAAGTTCTCCTTGCCTTAGGCCCCAGCTAAAGTGCAACCTTCCATGTATGTGAAATCTTTTCCAGATCTCTGCAGCTACATTTATTGCTCAATCTTTGGAATTTTGTCAGTTCTGGCTTCCCACTCTATGGTGGAAGGATTGTCAAGTAACCTCCACCCCAACCTTGTCATCAGAGAGAGACACTAGCTCAAAAGGATACAATGAGCTGGGCCCATTACCTGGGAGATGGGATATATCTGTGTGATTCTCTCTGCCTGGTCTCAGACCAGCTGAACAGAACCCCAGTGATCTGAGTGAAAATGGACTGCCTGTTGTTTCTTCACGGCAAACCAGAGCCCTACTACTGCAGAAATGTTCTTTTTTCTACATGGAGACTTATTTGTCTCCAGGGAAAGCTAATGTTTGTCACTGAGAAAAGTGCTTATTTAATTGGTCCCCTAGCAAGAGAATCAGCAGGTTTGTCACTATCGCAGGAGGAAAACTGGAACTAGGACTGGGGGACACATGTTCACTTTTGTTAAAGAATTGCAATAGAATGGGGGCAATATCACCACCTGATGTGAGGAAGAAATTGAGAACAGAGCTTATTTTAACGTGTGAAGTAGGGAGTGGGTGAACAGGCATGCCAGTCAGGGGAGCAGAGGGTATGGGATAAAGGAATTATTATAGGAAAAAGACCTGTAGAGTTGAGGAGCTGGGTGAGTGAAGATCTGGAAGGGGAGTTGCTGGATCAGAAAAGAGAAGACTCAGTGGTCCATCTGAGAAGCTAAATGTGTCTAGCAAGCAGAGTGAGACTGTGAAAAGGCAGGATCTATGGTGGGCTCTTGCCTCTTTGTGGCTGCTGCCTCTGATGGGGGCTGGGTGCTAGGCCCTTCCTAAAGACAGCATTTGCAGGGAAGAGCTGGGCACAGATAGAGAAGAGCTGGCTCCTTCTGCATCTGTCCATTTCCGTGGCTATCAAGAATACCTTCAGGGAGTAGTGCTTGGTGCTTTACTCCTTGCTTTCAAATCTCCTGCGAGTTCTTCTTTTGTGCAACCTGTCTCAGAACCATGCAGGGGAAGGAGATCTGGGAAATGTGGTTCCTTAGTTGAACAGTTGCAATCCTCTCCCACAGCAGGTCTGTGAACCTGAGGGCAGTGGGCCTGATCACAAGCATAGGGAACTATCGGGTGGGCACCATCCTTGTGAGGGATGAAGGCCAACATCTTGAGATGCTTCACTTACGTGGTACATGTGAAAGTCCAGATTAACTGGCAGGTTAATTTTGTCCATCCTGCATGGTATTTCTCTTCAAAATGTCCCTTCAGTAAAGACCTTTATAATTGCATTTCTCTTGAATATGTTAGTCTTCTGGAGGCCAAAAGTGACAAGGAAAGAAGGACCGTGTATTAGTTAATCCTGATTTTGATAGTTGCAGAAAACCCAGTGAAGAGCAGCTTAAACAAACAGGGTTTTATTTTTTGCATAGGGAAGTGATCTGGATGAGGTCTGTCCAGGGCGGGAGCAGAGGCTCAGTAAGATTTCAGGGCTCAGGTGGTTTCACGCTTCCTGCTTACAGTTCTCAGCATATTTTTGTGCCTGGGCTTGTTGCCTTAAGGTCTCAAGGTGTCTGCTTTAGCTCCAGACATTGTATTTGCTTTTAAGACAGGAAAAAGGAGGAAGACAGCAAAAGCTTTCTCCTGTCACGGAGACATCTTTCTTGACATCCACTCTCAGACTTCCCCTTCTATCCTACCGGCCAGAACTCTGTCACATGGTTACCTCTAGTTACAAAGGTGGCTGGAAAAGGCCTTATTTGGCAAGGAAAGGCATTACTGTGGCTGCTTCAGACTGACCGTGATTCAGCTCCTGGACCTGCAGAGGGAAGCCTGACTCCTCTGTTATTTACCTACATACAAAACTGATGTTCGAGTTACACAGATGGAAGGAATGGTAGCGGTGGGTGAGGAGGATATCTGTAGTAGCCAAAGAACAGTGTCTACCAGAGGATGTTTTGCTGTTTCTCACTCCCTCCTGGATCTCAAGAAAGAAGCGAACATGTACCGGCAGAGTGGACTGTGTTGGAGAGACCCTCTTGGCTNAGCGGTGGGTGAGGAGGATATCTGTAGTAGCCAAAGAACAGTGTCTACCAGAGGATGTTTTGCTGTTTCTCACTCCCTCCTGGATCTCAAGAAAGAAGCGAACATGTACCGGCAGAGTGGACTGTGTTGGAGAGACCCTCTTGGCTCTTAGTGGCAGCAGAGTCTGTAAAACCACAATTCTGAGGTCCCGGGAAAAAATTCACCTGCTGTGGAGTAATGAAGTGAAGTGAAAGTCGCTCAGTCATGTCCAGCTCTTTGCAACCCCATGGACTATACAGTCCATGGAGTTCTCCAGGCAAGAATACTGGAGTGGTTGGCCTTTTCCTTCTCCAGAGGATCTTCCCATCCCAGGATCAAACCCAGGTTTCCCACATTGCAGGCGGATTCTTTACCAGCTGAGCCACAAGGGAAGCCCAAGATTACAGGAGTGGGTAGCCTATTCCTTCTCCAGGGGATCTTCCCAGGAATTGAACCAGGGTCTCCTGCACTGCAGGCAGATTCTCTACCAACTGATCTACCTGGGAAGCCCCACTGTGGAGAAAATAGGATCAACTATTCTGAATACCATGACCATTAACTAATGGCATCCTTTAAACTGAAAGGAGTGGTGGTGTGGTGGGCACCTGGGTAATATCTCTATCACAAGACTTAGTAAAGATATCATGAGTTTTATGACTGACTCTTCCATGATGCTGTAGGTAAGCTCCTTGAGTATAATGATCTTGTCTTATTATCTGTGTCCCAGCATCCAGCACCATATCTACCTCGGAGTGAATACTGACTTTTACAAGAACCATCTTNCTCCTGGATCTCAAGAAAGAAGCGAACATGTACCGGCAGAGTGGACTGTGTTGGAGAGACCCTCTTGGCTTTTAGTGGCAGCAGAGTCTGTAAAACCACAATTCTGAGGTCCCAGGAAAAAATTCACCTGCTGTGGAGTAATGAAGTGAAGTGAAAGTCACTCAGTCGTGTCCAGCTCTTTGCAACCCCATGGACTACATGGTCCATGGAATTCTCCAGGCAAGAATACTGGAGTGGGTAGCCTTTTCCTCCTCCAGGGGATCTTCCCGACCCAGGGATCAAACCCAGGTTTCCCACATTGCGGGTGGATTCTTTACCAGCTGAGCCACAAGGGAAGCCCAAGAATACAGGAGTGGGTAGCCTATCCCTTCTCCAGTGGATCTTCCCAGGAATTGAACCAGGGTCTCCTGGACTGCAGGCAGATTCTATACCAACTGAGCTACCTGGGAAGCCCCACTGTGGAGACAATAGGATCAACTATTCTGAATACCATGACCATTAACTAATGGCATCCTTTAAACTGAAAGGAGTGGTGCTGTGGTGGGNAGTGGATCTTCCCAGGAATTGAACCAGGGTCTCCTGGACTGCAGGCAGATTCTATACCAACTGAGCTACCTGGGAAGCCCCACTGTGGAGACAATAGGATCAACTATTCTGAATACCATGACCATTAACTAATGGCATCCTTTAAACTGAAAGGAGTGGTGCTGTGGTGGGCACCTGGGTAATATCTCTATCACAAGACTTAGTAAAGATGAGTTTTACGATTGACTCTTCCATGATGCTGTAGGTAAGCTCCTTGAGTGTAATGATCTTGTCTTACTATCTGTGTCCCAGCATCCAGCACCATATCTACCTCGGAGTGAATACTGACTTTTACAAGAACCATCTTTCCCAGATCATTCAATGATACATTTCCTTGTATGGTTTTCATGGGCCTGTGGCTATACATTTGAATAATGAGGTGAAAATTTTAAATTTCAATTCACAGGCCATACCTGAGACCCATTGAATCAGATTCTCTGGGGTTAGGATCCCAGGCATTAGTGTTTTTAAAAGCAATAATTTAAAAGATTTTTTAGATGATTCCAGTGTGTAGGCAAGGTTGAAACTCACTGAAATAGAACTTTTAAGTTCTTTTCTTTTTCAAAATACTCCTTGAAGAAGTACAAAAAACACAGAGCAAATATCCAATGGTGTTAAGTCTTAAGGAAGGTCTGTGCTTGGAATTCTTGAGGGCTCTTTTTGACTAGAATTCAAACAGTAGTTAGGGATTGTAACCTCTGCAAAGGTGGCATCTTCCATTGAAAATATCTATTGACCATGCTTATTAAAAATCTTCATAAAGGAGGAACATGTGTGTAAGCAGTAAGATGAGATAATACCATCGGAACTATAGCAGTATTAAGGCGATTACATAAATTAGTGATTCCATTTTTCCTCCATGGATCTCTAAGAATGCCTTTTCCCTTTCTTCCTACTCTTTAATCTGCCACTTCTTGAACCTTCCCCCAGTTCCTGGTTCCTTGAGGCAGCTCAGAATTTCTTGGCAGCTCTAAATTTTCATGTTGCCACCAGAGAGTTGGCAGCGCCAAGGGCAAGGGAGGATCTTTCTGGTATGTACTGAATTTGAGATCAGATTNTTCCAACTGCTTCTTGTTATAGAAAAATGTCATGAAAAAAAAACCTTGATTGGCTATATTTTATTTAACACAGTGGTTTCAATTCTTTAAAAATTGCATCAAATGGATTCATAAATTAATATATAATAGTCAAGGCCTATTAATGTATTTGATGCCTGTTGTATTATGTTGGATTAATTTGCACTACTTTGTTAGACTTTTATATATGCTTTGAGTGTAAAGTGAACATGTAGTAATATTTCTCTCATATCTCTTTTTTGGAATTTTAAGATTAAATTGATTAAAATGAGTAAAGATTGATATGATAGATAATGTGGACTTCAGTTATTCAAAACACTGTTTATGTAACCAAAGTATGAGATATAACCAAAGAGCATAGGCACACATCTATGTGAGAATTTGTCGCTTATTTCCCGAGACTGTAGGAAAATTTGGGTTTTTAAATTTGCCAGCTTGCGTAACACATGTAATTCATAGCTATGACCACTAGATGTCAGTGTTGCTTCAGTTTAAGCACTGGATGTGTGGCCAGAGGCTGCAGAGGGTCGGACACGACTGAAGGGACTTAGCAGTGTTGCCAGAGGCTCCAGAGAGGATTTTATCTAACTGTTGAATCAAGACTCGGCACCTTTGCTGGCTTCTGAGGGTCGCCAAAGTTCGTTTAGTTTTACAGGGACGAAAAATACCTTATATTCGCACAAGCTTCACAGAATATACGTTACTAGGCAGATGAAGGGCAACAAATTTCAAAGTGCCAGAGGCAATTTTTGCTTAATAATAACAACTACCAACAGATATTGAATGTTTATTATGTGCTAGGCATGGTGTTAAGCATCTTACGAAGATTCTCTTATTTAATGCTCTTAATATAACAACTTCAGGAGAAATTTCACTCTTGTTGTGCTCAAATTTCACATGTGAAGAAATCAAGGCATAAAGTGTTTAATTTGCTCAGTGCCACAAGAACCAGGAAGCAGCTTGGAAAGAATTCTAACACAGGGCTACCAGCTGCTGAACTTAACTTTACCCTTAACTACTAATCCATATGGTATTTGTGTGTGCTCAGTTGCTCAGTCGAGACCGACTCTCTGTGACCCCATGTACTAAAGCCCGCCAGGTTCATCTGTCCATGGGATTTTCCAGGCAAGAATACTGGAATACTTGAAGAATACTAGGTTGCCATTTCCTACTCCAGGGAATCTTCCCGACCCAAGGATCGAACCTGCGACTGGTGCGTATCTTGCATTGGCTGGTGGATTCTTTACCACTGTGTCACTTGCGAAGCCCCAAGCCATGTGGACTCACATTTAAACTAGTCACAATCAGGGAAAATCTTTGTTGAAAACAACGTGCAAAAATAGTTATTTTGAAAGAAACTCATTTAAAAATTACTGTACGTATAAATTATGACTTATAGAGTACAAACCCTTGAATTGTGTCTTATAGAATAGCATAGAATCCCCTGGAATAAGAAAGCCTCATTTCTGAATATTTTTAGAATGCTCACCCAGTTGCAAAGGGATAATGTTTATTAAATGATCCCTTGAGGTAAGTGTAACCTGATGTTTGCTCTTGGTGTTGTCTCTGGACGACATCGGCATTGATGGGGAAGCAATGACATATGAACTCCAGTGCTAATTTTCTTCTGCCGTGTCCATTTCTTTGTGACCCCATGGACTGTAGTCCACCAGGCTCTTCTGGCCATGGGATTCTCCAGGCAAGAATACTGGAATGGGTTGCTATTTCCTTCTCCAGGGGATCTTCCAGACTTAGGGATCAAACCTGAGTCTCCTGCATTGGCAGGTGGATTCTTTACCACTGCTCCACCACACGAACTCTGCTGCTGCTAAGTCGCTTCAGTTGTGTCCGACTCTGTTCAACCCCATAGACGGCAGCCCACCAGGCTCCCCTGTCCCTGGGATTCTCCAGGCAAGAACACTGGAGTGGGTTGCCATTTCCTTCTCCAATGCATGAAAGTGAAAAGTGAAAGTGAATTCGCTCAGTCGTGTCCGACTCTTCGCAACTCCATGGACTGCAGCCTAGCAGTTTTCTCCATCCATGGGATTTTCCAGGCAAGAGTACTGGAGTGGGGTGTCATTGCCTTCTCTGAGATGAACTCTAATTGATACCTATTTGAAATACTGGAGGCCAGCACTGTGGAAGCCTTTTGAATGAATCATGGAAAGATTCTAGGTGACTATCATTTTTACTAATCTAGCTAGGAGCACAGTCAACTAAGTATAACATGGAGCGCTTGAAAAAAGAGCTTTTTAGATATTGGGCAATAACTGTGGTGTTGGAGAAGACTCTTGAGAGTCCCTTGGACTGCAAGGAGATCCAACCAGTCCATTCTGAAGGAGATCAGCCCTGGGATTTCTTTAGAAGGAATGATGCTGAAGCTGAAACTCCAGTACTGTGGCCACCTCGTGTGAAGAGTTGACTCATTGGAAAAGACTCTGATGCTGGGAGGGATTGGGGGCAGGAGGAGAAGGGGACGACAGAGGATGAGATGGCTGGATGGCATCACCGACTCGATGGACATGAGTCTGAGTGAACTCCGGGAGCTGGTGATGGACAGGGAGGCCTGGCGTGCTGCGATTCATGGGGTCGCAAAGAGTTGGACATGACTGAGCGACTGAAATGAACTGAACTAATATATTCCAAAACATTAAAACATATGTATAATTTAACATAACATTTCCCTTCTAGGAATGTTTCCCAAGAGAACAGTTTTTGATTAATTTACTAGAATATTTATCAAAGCATTATTTATAGCAATAAAGAATTAAACAATTTGTAATCTTGGATAGAGCTTGGTTAAATACCATTTTCCCTAAAATGATTAGTAGAAGAATATTTCATGATTTGAAAAAAATGTTTGTAGTGTATTATTAAGTTTGTGAAACAATATTCTAGGAGAATCCCAATTTTATACAAAGTAAAAACATTATATAAGGGGCTTCCCTGATGACTCAGTGGTGAAGAATCCACCTACGGTACAGGAGACTCGGGTTCAATTCCCAGGGTGGTATGATCTCCTGGAGAAGGAAATGGCAACCCACTCCAGTATTCTTGTTTTCTTGCCTGGGAAATGACATGGTCAGAGGAGCCTGGCAGGTTGTAGTCTATGGGGTCACAAAGAGTTGAATGCGACTGAGAGACTAAAAGCATGCACGCAAAAACATTTTATATATACAGACTTGGAAAGAAGATTGAAATATACACCAAAATGTTAGTAGTTACTTTTTTTAGGTGATAATAGGTGACTTTTGTTTTCTTTGTTTTATTTTTCTTTTTAAAATTACGTGTAAGTACCATGTGTTACTTATGAATTAAAAAAAAAGTCCCACAAGTTATTTATATTTTAAAAAACTTCACACAATTAAAAGAGCTGTGTTCAAACTTAGGTTTGTTATTTAGAAAAATGATTGTTGCCATATGTTTTCTAATATGTTCAGTGTTGTTAATAATTCATGGTATGTGTGTCAGCAAGAGGCATGAGATAGCTCAAAAGGGTCATTCAGTTTTATCTATGTCCAAAGGAAAGGTCAGATGATTAAAGAAAAATCTTCGGTACTGTCTTATGCAACTTGAGGATTATCACTTGAAGTTTTGATTAAGTGTTTCTTGGAACAGTTCCAATTTAATATTTCTAAACAGGGCCATCAAGCTTTGTGTAGGTTAATATGCAAAATGTGACCGAAAATTTGTCCCATTTAGTTCCTATTTAGTCTGTTTTCTTGTTAATATGAACACAAAATGGTGTATGGCATATTCTAGGATATGTTACTGCTTTTAATTCTGCTTCTTTACGATCTTGATTGATCCTTTGGATTTGTTGTTTCTTTCTTTTTTTTTTTTTTTAATGTGATGTTGCACAGTACAAGGATTCTGGTTTATCTTATGAATGCTGAACATTATTGAAATCACATAATTCTAATTAGACAGTGAATGCTCAATTAAACAATTCCAACATGGTGTCAGATTTTCTTCTGGGGATTTTACTTAGCAATTTCTTCACATAGTCATTTGCTTTAAAATTTTTTTAAAATGAAGTCTTTTATAGTGAAGGCTTTTACCATCACATTCTTCTTCTTTTTTTTTTTTTTTGTCTCAGGTGTACATGAGTTCCCAATCTTGACCCCCCAACATTATTTTTTAAATTGGAATTATATGTGTCTTTATCACGCTGAATTTTATCCATACCAAATTTCGTTCATACCAAATATCAGCTCTTTAGATGGACACCCTTCATGAATCATAGCTTGAGTCTGAGCAGTGGATGGACAGAACCATGACTTACTAGATGGTAATTTTGTTGTGGCAGACCTTAGCCTTCTGGTTTCAACCTTACAAAGGTTGAGAAAATTGGTGAAAATTGTGGTTAAATTGATTAGTTACGATCCTGAGATTTGGAACTCCAAGTGCATATTGAATTGAAAACATTAAATCTCTTGTTTTTAGGAACCTCTCTCTATATATTTATATATTTCTAGAAATATCTTACATTTTTTCTCCTTGGGTTCTTACTCTTTGCCTCCTTACTGAGCAAAGTCACCTGCCAACTTTTTTCTGAATATGTATGAGATTTTGGACATTGGCATGTTTTGGTCCATACTACTCTAATTTTGGAATTGTAACAGGCAAAGTCAGTGTTGGCTGGAAATCAGGATTCCAAATGGTTTTACTGCAGAGAAAAATCTGAAGTTCATGATGTAATGCATTGAACCTGGTTAGATCAAATTACTCTGAGTCATGGCTGCAGCCTGTAATACAGTACTGCTCAAACTGGCGTTAGCTCCCATTTACTTCCATTTAAATACCGTCCAAACTTGGAAGTACCACAGTGAAATGCATTTAAGATAGCTATTTTGATGGGAAAGAGCACCATTAGCTGCATCTTTTTGTACTGGCGTAGAGGGTTTAGTAACTGAAGCCACTTTTTTTTTTCTTTTTTTCTACTTAGTTGTGTTCATGCTTGAAAGCACAGCCTGCAAATGAAAAAAACATAGGGAAATAACTTAGACTATATAGGTTTTCCTATGTCATTTAGAATGAGAGAGTATGTTATTAAGAAAGAGTCGATTTTTGCAATAATCCACTCAAGTTTAAGTTCTTTTGCCAGGTACTGTAGTGTTTAGAAGAGGAAAAAAAAAAATCAAGATGCTTAACTAAAAAAAATACAGTTTAGAGTTTTATTTTTATGTTGTATAAGGTAAAAGGATGGGGGCTGAGAAGTTTTAATGCCAAGCATGAAAAAAATTTAAAAGTAAGCTAACAAAGGTGGCATTATATTTTAATCACAAATGAGATTGGTACGTAGATTACAATCTATGTTTTAAAATTCGTTAATTTTAACAAGCCTAAAATTTATTTTGACAAGCTATTTAAGGTAGCCTATGATCCAGGTACTATATCCTAAGCACTTTGGCACTGTATTAGTTTTTATTTACTTAAACATCATAACTGTATTGGTTCTATATTTATCATTAGCAATCGCATTTTCAAGATGGGTACTTGCTCATGTCTAGAGCTGGGGTACAAGCCGAGCAGGCTGACTTGAGTCTGGGGGCCACCCTGTTGCTCCCCAGTGCTAGTGACTATTGTTGCTTCGCCCCTCCCTTAGTTGGAGGGGCAGAGCCTGGAGTCATACTGCTCACTAGACTTGACCAAGGGTCCATCATCAAGCTTAATGCCCACTGTGATCACAAGCCCTCCCAAGAAGTTCTTTTTGTGTTAATTCAACAAAATTACTATATTGCTCTTGGGGAACAGCAAGTGGGAATTTCCTTTAAAATGGAGGGAGAGGAGAAGTGAAAAAGGTCAATTTAAGAGATGGTAATCTTTCACATGTAGTATGTATTCTATCTTGTCCTGATCTTTGAAGAGAAGTCAGCGGATGCAAGAAGGAAGATTCTGAGCAGGGGAGGAGAGGTGACTGGTAAGTAGGAAAAGAGGAAAGGTCAGAGTGGGTTAGACAGACTGGGAGGAGATGGCTGACTGCCAGAAGAATTCTATCACTTCTAAATGCAGCTTCTATTCCCTTTTCAGAGAGCTTAGCCATTAGGCATTATTTCTAACCCAGATCCCATACACTGCACACTCCTTGTTTAGCCACCTATTTCTGAATGTGACTCTGAGAGACTTCATGGAAACTTTCACAGTTGGATACCTCTTGGGTTGGTAGTTTGCCCAAATGTAGCTAGTAACCAGAGTCTTTTTTTTTTTTTTTACTTTTATTTTACTTTACAATACTGTATTGGTTTTGCCATACATTGACATGAATCTGCCATGGGTGTACATGAGTTCCCAATCCTGGACCCCCCTCCCACCTCCCACCCCATATCATCTCTCTGGACCATCCCCATGCACCAGCCCCAAGCATCCTGTATCCTGTATTGAACATAGACTGGCGATTCGTTTCTTACATGATAGTATACATGTTTCAGTGCCATTCTCCCAAATCTTCCCACCTTCTTGAGGTAAGGATTAATGGAAAGTAAGAGAATGTCTGTGAGCCCTTAAACTGCTGTTTCAGTCTCTTAAAAGCTGCAAATAGCAAACTTGTGTAGGCAAATTACACTATTAGAATTCAAATCATTGGCAACCAAATTAATTTTCTCGTTCTGATGTCTTTTGGTAACACAAAAAGGCTTTGAAAATAAATTCTTGTAATCATCATCATTAAGATGTTTAGAAACCAAGTTCTTCAGGATAAAGATGTTTATACTGTTTTAGAATAGTTGAGTTCTGGCTCCAGAGATTTTTCTAAATTGAAGTCAGGATACAGAAACATTGTCAAATAACATTTTTGAAGCATTGTAATTAAATTTTTTTTTATTTTGTACATTAAAAAATCCCTTTTTCTGAGTCTAGGTTAATTATAGTGCATTTAGTCTCTGCTATTTTTGTTTTTCTTTGAATTATCAGTAGTGGTAAATAAAACTCAAAACACTGTTTCTTTTTTCCCTTTGGCTTAAAATCTTTGCTTTAGGTGAAATAGACACTGCTGTGCTGACCCTGGGCTTTTTAAAGCTCTGTTGTATAAGCTATAAATGGTTTCTTAACATGCCCCTCACATCTCAGATATCTTTGTCCACAAGGACTGCAGAATAACAAAATGTCCATCCAAGGCTCTGACACACACAATGAAAATAAAAAGAAGAGAAGGGAATTCATTTCATTATTAGAGTGGCTTAAGCCATGGAGAGGAAGAAGCAAAGGAATGAATGACCTTATTGGTCTTCTGTAAAAGAATTGGGGTGTTTTCTTTTCCTGGTCTCTTAAGGATTCAATTACACAAGTTGGTGCATAAAACATATTCAGATGTGTAATTTTTAAGGGACTCTTGAATGTGTCTTTTGTCCTCTTCGTTCTTATTTCAGACAACCCCTTTCTCAAGAGTATTTCTTTCGATTCTGTAATGGAAAAAAGGAAACAGATTTACTCCCATGAGACATCACCATGGGGCAAAGGTAAAGAGAGAAGCGGAAAACTAGGAAAGGATGGGAACAAATGGATAGAGGAGAGCAATTAGCGGAGCGTTTGGAAAATGTTTTGCCTCAGGTCCCAGTGGGATCAATTTTAGAGCTATAGTTTCTAGTCTGTGTGTAGGAGAGATGCATAAAATAACTTGCCCGAACACTTGTCTATGACTGCATCTCAGGTCTTCTCTGCTGGTTCCAATTCTACACATGAAATGTAAGCTTAGTCTTTATTGAAATCCTGCTTCAGTGTATTCCTGAGGCTTAGTGGGCTACAGAGGAAAGCAGAATTCCAAAAGACTGCAGCTTTTAAAATATTTCTTGGTACAAGAGACCCTTGACACACCAGTCTTGATCTTACAGATTCTATTGGTGAGAACCTTGGCAAAATTGATTAGAGTTACTTGCCTAAGGTCTAGGGCTATAACCCTGAGCTCATATGGAGCTGAAAACTTTTAATCCCTGGTTTCCAGATGTCCCTTTTAGCATTAACAGCAGCAATAAAAATAAACCAGTATCTGTAATAAGCAGTGTACACAGAAAATAAAAAANCTGCATATAGGTTTCTCAAGAGGCAGGTCAGGTGGTCTGGTATTCCCATCTCTTTCAAAATTTTCCACAGTTTATTGTGGTCCACAGAGTCAAAGGCTTTGGCATAGTCAATAAAGCAGAAGTAGATGTTTTTCTGAAACTCTCTTGCTTTTTTGATGATCCAGTGGATATTGTTAAGAATTATAAAAACAATAACATGACGAAGATACACATTTTTATGAGGTATATATACATCTATACACAAACCTTAAGCTTCACAAGGAGAGTTATCATGGCGTAGGGTTCACTGTTGAATCCTTAATTCCTAGTACAGTGCCTGAAGCCAGGGTCACAATGTGTGTCTGTTAAATAAAGGAAAGAAATAGTGAATTCTTTAAAAAACTTTTAAATTGAAGGATAATTGTTTTACAGTGTTTTGTAAAGCATGGTGATCTCTTATGGTTTCTGCCATACAGCAGTGTGTATCAGCCATAAGTACACATATGTCTTCTTCCTCTTGAACCTTCCCCTACCACCTCCCACCCCATCCCACCCCTCTAGGTTGTCAGAGAGTATTGGGTTGAGCTCTCCGTGTTATGCAGCAACTTCCCCTTAGCTATCTGTTTTACTTAGGGTCATGTATATGTTTTAGTGGTACTCTCTCAAGTCATCCCGCCCTTTCCCTCCCCCCTTGGGTCCACCAGATCCTTCTCTATGTCTGTGTATTCTTGCTTTGCAAACAGATTCATCAGTACCATTAGAAATAGTGGATTCTGACAATAGTTTCTGTGATATTACTAATAAGAACATTTACTTAGTGCCACTAAGCGAATAGTTCTGAATGTTCTGTTCATTTCAGATTTCCCTTCCCTTTTCCTTCCTTTCCATCATTTTTCCTTTCAATTCTCCTTCCTTTTTTCTTTCCCAAGTATCCTCTCTTCCTCCAGTCTTTCTTACCTTTCTTCCTTCTCTCTTTCACCCCAGAGATATTATCCTACATTTCCCATGCCATCTGTCCTGGACTGTCAGCTTCTTTTTTTAGAACCCTAATTAGAATCACAGAAGTTTCCTAGTCTTTGCTTACTATTTGCTCAAAGTATAGTCTAGGTGATGAGCCTGTGTCTCTCGATATTTAGGGAAAGACTGATTTCTTCTAATATGTTCTGCAAAATACCGGAGTCCCACTTGGTTACTCTTGTTGGGTCTTTGTTATGCAGTTCCTTGATAGCTTCTTCTGTAACACCATTAAGAGTTTTAACAGCTCAAGTAGCAATTCACATGAATTAATTATGCTTTAATTACTATAAACTCAGTATCTTATAGATTACATAGTCGTTCACTGAATACTTACCTTATGTTGATGACTTTTGGCATTGCAATAAAAGACGAATTTTAATCCCTGGTTTCACATACCAGTTTTGGAGACCAGAAAAATATACGGAAGATAATTTTTTTAATTCAAATAGTTTGTAAAAACAATAAACTTTCAATATTTCCTGATTCAGAAATACCAAGTTTTTTTTTTCATATTTGAAGAGACATTTTGCATTCTCTATAATTCACCATGTTGTTGCTTTTAAGAAAGGTTGACAGTGCTCTTTGACAACCTAGAGGGGTGGGGTGGGGTGGGAAGTGGGAGAGAGTTTTAAGGAGGGGACATAAGTATGCCTATGTGTGCTTATGGCTGATTCATGTTGATATATGGCAGAAACAAACACAATATTGTGAAACAATTATCCTCCAATTAAAAATAAATAATAAAGGTTGAATAATTGAAATAAGAAATAGGTGATTTTAGTGGAGGAAATTTAATGTTAGAAGTAGGTAAATTGATTTCATTTCCCCAGACTGTCAAAACCCTGTTTTTAATTTTTTTGAAATGAGTCATTTTATACTTTGTATTTTTCTCTTTTCTAATTAGAATTTCTGAATTGTGGATTGGAAATTACTTTATTTTGCTGCCATCCTGATGATGGACTGTTTTAGGATCCCATCTCTTCCTTTTTGTTTTTAAATTTCTGTTTTTTAAAATTTACAATTTATTTTATTTGGCTGCACCAGGTCTTAGTTGTGGCATGTGGGATCTAGTTCCCTGACCAGAGATTTAACCCAGGCTCCCTGCATTGGGAGCACAAACTCTTAGACACTGGACCACCAAGACAATCCCGATTTCTGTTTTATACAAAGGAATTCTTCAGTAGCTGCTTGAGAAAGGATGTTTGAGAAATAAATTTTTATGCTCTTTTGCATGTATGAAAATATCTTTATCTCATCTTCTTATGCTTAAGTTTTATTTATAACATTGTGGATTAAAATTGAATTTCCCTCAGAATATTGAAGACATTGTTTTCTTATATTCTACATTTCAGCATTGCTCTTGAGGCTTGCCATTCTATTTCTTCTGCCTTGTTTTATATTGATATCTGTTTGTTATTATTATTTTCAATATATATATTTCACTCTGGATTCTTTTTTTTACCTTTTTATACCAATATTTTCTATACTTTAAAAAATTACTTATTGGAGTATAGATGATTTACAGTGTTGTATTAGTTACTACTATAGAGCAAAGTGAATCAGCTATTACATATATCCACTTTTATAGATTCCTTTTCTATATAGGTCATTACACAGTACTGAATAGAGTTTTCGATGCTATAGAGTAGATCCTTATTAATTATCTATTTTATACATAGTAGTGTGTATTTGTCAGTCCCAATCTCCCAGTTTATTCCTTCTATCCTTCCCCCTGGTAACCATAAATTTGTTTTCTAAATCTGTGAGTCTCATTTTGTTTGGTAAATAAGCTCACTTGCACCATTTTAAAATGATCTTTCTTGTCGGTATTCCGAATTTCACAGCTGTCAGTCTTAGAGAGAGACAGCGTGTGTGCTGTTCATGACATTGGGCACTCAGTTCACCTTTTAAAAGCCGGAGTATATCTTTCAGTTTGGGGGATTTTCTTGAATTATTTATTTTATTAGTTCCTTTCTTCTGTTCTCTCTTTCTTTCTAGAGCTATTATCAGTCAGATAAGGAATATCTTGAAAGAATCCTTTATGTCTTTTATCTTTTTTTCTTATTTGTCAACTCTTTATCGTTTTATTCAACTTTCTAGGAGAGTTCTTCAGCTTTATATTTTAAATCATCAAAAAACTTCCAATTTCTACCAATTTCTTCTAATTTCTACCAATTTCCAATTTCTTCCAATTTTTCATTTCTAATGGCTCTTTCTTTTCTCTAATTTTACCTTTTGAAAAAAAAAACTGCCATATTGTTTTTGCTCTTAAAAGTGCTCTATTTTCTTTTTATTTTATTAAACAAGTTTTTATTGACGTATAATTGACTTATGTCATGTCAGTTCAAATGTAAAGTAATTTTGTTATACACACACATATCCACATACATATCCACATATATGTGTATATAGATATTCTTTTCCAGGTTATTTTCCTTTATAGGTTATTGCAAAATGTTGAGTATAGTTCCCTGTGCTACACAGTAGGCCCTCATTGGTTATCTATTTTATATGAAGTAATGTGTGTAGGTTAATCCAAAACTCCTAATTTATTCTTCCCTGATCATTTACCCTTCGTTCACAGTAAGTTTGTTTCCTATGTCTGTGAATTTGTTTCTATTTTATAAACAAATTCATTTGTATCATTTTTTAAGAGTCCACATATAAGTGATATGACTGATTCATGTTGATGTATTGCAGAAACCAATACAATATTGTAAAGTAATATCCTCCAATTAAAAAAAAATAAAGCTTGAAGAGTTAAAACAAGAAATAGGTGATGTTTCATATTTGTCTTTCTCTGTCTGACTTAATTTCATTTAGTACAATAATCCCTAGGTCCATCCATGTTGCTACATATGACGTTATTCTTTATTTTTTATGACAGAGTGGCAGCCCATTGTATATACGTATCTCATCTTTATCCATTTATCTGTCAGTGGAATTTAGGTTGCTTCTATGTCTTGACTATTGTAAACAGTGCTACAATGAACACTGGGGTGCATGTATCTTTTCAAATTATAGTTTTCTTTGGATATAGGCTCAGGAGTGGGATTGCTGGATCATATGGTAGCTCTAGTTTTAGTGTTTTAAGGAATCTCTGTATATATTGTCCTCCATAGTGGCTGTACCAGTTTTTCTTCCCACCAACAGAGGAGGAAGATCCCTTTTTCTCTACACCCTCATCAGCATTTATTATTAAAAAAAATGCTATCTTCTCTCTTTTGATACTACTTGTAGAGTTTTATTTGTTTTATACTTGTCATTGTATGGTTCTTCTAGGCTTCTGCTTTCTACCTGTTTGTTCTCTTCTATGCCTTTCATGTTAGAGATTCAACTTTCTGGAGATCTGCACATGTCTGTTTCTATTTATAGCAGGGAATTGAAAGCCTGGTTGGAAGCTTTCTGTATGTCAAGCCAGGGCTTACTTACTNATGGTTCTTCTAGGCTTCTGCTTTCTACCTGTTTGTTCTCTTCTATGCCTTTCATGTTAGAGATTCAACTTTCTGGAGATCTGCACATGTCTGTTTCTATTTATAGCAGGGAATTGAAAGCCTGGTTGGAAGCTTTCTGTATGTCAAGCCAGGGCTTACTTACTAGTAGGTATCATTTTAGGCAATTAGGAAGAAAGCTAGAGTTTTAGCTGGGATTGGGGATGAGGTTAGCTCTTAGATGTCAGCATTTCTAAGTCCTTTTTCTCGAGTGGTCAGTTTTTATTAGAGAAAGATTCCGTTTCTAATCAGTGGCCATAAGCCTGGCTGCCAGTATTCTGGGAGCAGCATGATGCAAAAGCATGATCCTAGCATTCAGAATGCAAATTTTCTATTCTAGCACTTCTCCTCACTTCCCTTCTCTGTCTCTGGTATCCTAGAATCTGAACCCGCTCACGTTTATTCTACAGAGAATTTCCTCCTGGTCTCCACCTGTGAGTGGAATATGTGGGAGAGATGGGTGAGTGGGGTTAGAAACATGGCAGTTTGCAGTAAAGGAGTGTGCCTGGGGAAAATCAAACTTCTCTGTATANCTCGTCTATCCATCTGTGTGTGGGTATTACAACCCCTGAACAGGAAATGGGAGTCATTGTTAAGTGCAGATCTAAGATTTATCCATGCTGAGTGAGAATACTGATAGACTGGCATGTGCCAGGCACATAGGATCCTGATGTGTGAGCTGAGAATTTGATGGGCTATAAAGGGAAGAGGAAGCTTTGAGAAATGCTGGGAGTTAAGAAGAATAAGAATGTTAAGGTCTATAGGACCCAATTTGTAGAAAATGCAAGCATGAAGAAAATACTTTCGAAGCACTGGGTTCCTCCAGCGTGTGCTTTGAGTCACTTTTGTCTGTGCCCACCTAGGCAATTTTAATTAGGGACAGGCAGAAGTGGACACAGAGGATTTGAATGTCAGCTAATCCTGGCTCTGCCACTTTGCTGTGAGATCAGACATTATCTGTCTTATCTGTCAATTTCTTAACCTGTAAAGTGGGCTTAATAGGATTTTTAATGCAGTGTTATATATAAAAAACTTAACAAAAAAACTTGATGAAATGCTCAATGGACATAAATTTGAGCAACCTTCAGGAGATAATGCAGGCTAGAGGAGCCTGGAGTGCTACAGCCCACAGGATGGCAAAGAGTCAGAAATGACTTAGCAACTAAACAACAGCAACAGCACCAACAGTGAAATGCTACAGACAACAGGCTCTATAAATGCTAGCTAGCCATTAAAAAAAATTGTGAATAGTTGTTTTCTAAAATTTTTTTGTGATAAAAATCACATGATATAAAACATACTATTTTAATCATATTTAACTTTACAGTTCAGTTGCACTAAATGCATTCACATTGTTCTGCAACTCCATCATCATCCATCTCCTGAATTTTTTACCTTCCTAAATGGAAACTGTCCTGATTAAACACTAACTCCCCATCCCCCCTCCAATACTGTTATTAATGGGGATGAACAACCTTAAAGAAAGGTTCACTTGTCCTCAAGGAAGTAGCCTAGGAAACAGAATGATTTAACTAACGGAGCATGGTAGCTTGGAAGACAGAGGGTTAATCACACTGCATACTGATATGACAGTAATTGTACCCAATCTAGGGCTTCCCTGGTAGCTCAGATGGTAAAGAATCTGCTTGCAATTCAGGAGACCGGAGTTTGATCCCTGGGTGGGGAAAATCCCCTGGAGAAGGAAGTGGCAACCCACTCCAGTATTCTTGCCTGGAGAATTTTATGGACAGAGGAGGCTGGTGGGCTATAGTCCATGAGGTCACAAAGAGTTTGATATGACTGAGTGACTAACACACTGGGTAGATAGAATTTGTTATCCCAGTGATCAGATGAGCCAAGAAAGAACCAATACTTAGTTGGATGGGAAAGAAGCAAGTTCAGGCTGGGGCACAGAACAGAGAATGGGCACGGAGGAGAAGGGCTTGGTAAGGTGTGGGTAAGGGAAAAGACTAAGAATTAAGGGATAAACAAGAAAAGAAACTTGAATTGTACCTGTGAAAATATATGTTAAGGATGTAACTTTTAAGTCATTTTATAATTTTCCTTCCCTAAAGCTGATCTTTTGCAAAGCAGTGTAAGTAGGTAAGCTCTGTGGTTTTAGGGGACTAGCCAATTATTTTCTCCTCTCTCTTTCATCTAGGTGATGATGCTGGCTGGAAGTCCTCCTAACATATGACAAATATTTTCTTTGTACAACTAGTACTTATGCCTCAAATGCAAATACTCACAGGAGTGGTAACTTGAGGTAACTTAAGTATTTAATTTCATACTAAGGTACAAATGACTAATAGAGCATTTTTAAAGTATGGCTATTCATCACAGAGAGTGAAAGATCATTTGGCATCTGAAAATTAAGAAATAGGAAGAGAGGTGCAGAAGGTATGTTTTCTTCTAGGGATACTTACATGTATACACATTTTGAAGGTTTCATGAAGCTGTAACATTATGTCCACATTGGCTGAATGAGATTAGTAGCTGAGCTACCATTCAGTACATTTTATTTGAGGAAAGGTTTCTGGCCAATATAACCTAGAATATTGTTTATATTCTCTATTTAAAGTTTTCCCTGGTGGCTCAGACAGTAAAGCGTCTGCCTGCAATGCGGGAGACCCAGGANCCACATTGGCTGAATGAGATTAGTAGCTGAGCTACCATTCAGTACATTTTATTTGAGGAAAGGTTTCTGGCCAATATAACCTAGAATATTGTTTATATTCTCTATTTAAAGTTTTCCCTGGTGGCTCAGACAGTAAAGCGTCTGCCTGCAATGTGGGAGACCCAGGATCGATCCCTGGGTGGGGAAGATCCTCTGGAGAAGGAAATGGCAACCCACTCCAGTACTCTTGCCTGGAAAATCCCATGGATGGAGGAACCTGGTAGGCTACAGTCCGTGGGGTCGCAAAGAGTCGGACATGACTGAGGGACATTACTTCTTCTCTATTTCATTATTCCTTTGTAGATTCAGTTTAAAGAATTCCCTAAAGCAAATGCATGCCATGTTAGAGGTTTGGCAGGAGCAGAACTGGGATCTTGGGGGGTGCGTGTGATTGTGAAAGTTCCAGAGGGAAGACAGGCCTGAAATAAACTGAGCCCCAGGGTCTTGGGAAATGAGTGGTCAGCTCCAGGTAAGATGCAACAGGCAGAGTGCTTGTCAGTGAGCTCAACCTCAGGCAGTGATACCTTCTCCAGATGGTGGTTTTAGGTGTGCTCACTGTCAATGGAAAGACAATGAAAATCTACTCCCCTCAGCGAGTTAAAAGTTAAAATCAAACAAACAGAATGTTTCGTATTTTTATATGGTTTTGTGAGAAGAGGTGGCAGGAATACACAGAAGAACTGTACAAAAAAGATCTTCATAACCCAGATAACTACAGTGGTGAGTGCCAGACATCCTGGAATGCAAAGTCAAGTGGGCCTTAGGAAGCATCACTACAAACAAAGCTAGTGGAAGTTGATGGAATTCCGGTTGAGCTATTTCAAATCCTAAAAGATGATGGTGTGAAAGTGCTGCACTCAATACGCCAACAAATTTGGAAAACTCAGCAGTGGCCATGGGACTGGGAAAGGTCAGTTTTCATTCCAATCCCAAAGAAAAGCAATGCCAAAGAATGCTCAAACTACTGCACAATTGCAGTTATCTCACATGCTAGCAAAGTATTCTCAAAATTCTTGAAGTCAGGCTTCAACAGTACATGAACCATGAGCTTCCAGATATTCAAGCTGGATTTAGAAAAGGCAGAGGAACCAGAGATAAAATTGCCAACATCACTGGATCATTGAAGAAGCAAGAGAGTTCTGGAAAAGCATCTACTTTTGCATTATTGACTATGCCAACACCTTTGACTGTGTGGGTCACAACAAACTGTGAAAATCCTTCAAGAGAGGGGAATACCAGACCACCTTACCTGCCTCCTGAGAAATCTGTATGCAGATCAAGACACAACAGTTAGAACTGTACATGGAACGACAGACTGGTTCCATATCGGGAAAAGAGTATGCCAAGGCTGTACATTGTCACCCTGCTTATTTAACTTATATACAGAGTACATCGTGTGAAATGCCAGGATGGATGAAGCACAAGCTGAAATGCCGGGCTAGGTGAAGCACAAGCTGGAATCAAGGTTTCCAGGAGAAATATCAATAGCCTCAGATACGCAGATGATATCACTCTTATCGCAGAAAGTGAAGAGGAACTAAAGACTTCTTGATGAAAGTGAAAGAGGAGAGTGAAAAAGTTGGCTTAAAGCTCAACATTCAGAAAACGAAGATCATGGCATCTGGTCCCATCACTTCATGGCAAATAGATGGGGAAACAATGGAAACAGTGAGAGGACTTTA
This sequence comes from Neotragus moschatus, assembly GCA_006410615.1. Taxonomy (NCBI): domain Eukaryota; kingdom Metazoa; phylum Chordata; class Mammalia; order Artiodactyla; family Bovidae; genus Neotragus; species Neotragus moschatus. The sequence goes on along the minus strand of SJYA01002930.1, from coordinate 1,705,085 downwards.
TTTTAGGGGGCTCCAAATTCACTGCAGATGGTAACTGCAGCCATGAAGTTAAAAGATGCTTGCTCTTTGGAAGAAAAGTTTTGACCAACCTAGATGGCATATTAAAAAGCAGAGACAATACTTTGCCAACAAAGCTCTGTCTAGTTAAAGCTCTGGATTTTTCAGTAGTCATGAAGGGATGTGAGAATTGGACTATAAAGAAAGCTGAGTGCTGAAGAAATGATGCTTTCAAAATGTGGTGTTGGAGAAGACTCTTGAGAGTCCCTTGGGCTGCATGGAGATTGAACAGTCAATCCTAAAGGAAATCAGTTCTAAATATTCATTGGAAGGAATGATGCTGAAGTTGAAACTCCAATACTTTGGCCACTTGATGCAAAGAACTGACTCATTTAAAAAGACCCTGATGCTGGGCAAGATTGAAGGTGGGAGAAGAAGGGGATGACAGAGGATGAGATGGTTGGATGGCATCACTGACTCGATGGACATGAGTTTGAGCAAGCTCCGAGAGTTGGTGATGGACAGGGAAGCCTGGTGTGCTGTGGTCCATGGGTTTGCAAATGACTGAACATGACTGAGCTACTGAACTGAAATGATAAACATTTTCATGTCACTAGCCTTTGTGTTTTTCTTTTCGGAATCAAGAAAGGTGTACTAGATGATCTTAAGACTCCCCTTAAATTCTAGTGTGTGTGTGTAGGGAAGGGGAACAAAGGTTGTTGTTGTTTAGTTGCTAAGTTGTGTCCGGCTCTTTGCAACTCCATAGACTATAACCTGCCATGCTCTTCTATCCGAGAGATTTTCCAGGCAAAAATATTGGAGTGATTGCCTTTGCCTTCTCCAGGGAATATTCCTGACCCAGAGATCAAACCCACATCTCCTGAACTGCAGGTATATTCTTTACCCATGAGCCACCAGGGAAGCCCAGGGAAGGGGACCATGGGAGTGGGTGGCCCAAACATAGTACTGATATCCAGTGAATTATGGACATGAGCTCATTTTAATTCTCCCAGTGTACACGAGAAAGGTGCTGTTTTCCCGTAGTACACAGAAGCAAATGGGGATCTAGAGAATTCAGGTCACTACCCAGAGCAAGTAAATTTTAAGGCTGGATTAGATTACAGAGCTGACGCCACTTTTCTGATCCTGTAATTGAAGGGTCTGAAAGCCACGGGCTCCAAGTTTGTAGGAGAGCTAGCAGTTTCTCTGCTGTTTGAAAATTAGAATTGGGTGAAAAAAATCCATAAGCAAAAGTAATAGCAATAGGATTCATTTAAGTACCCACCCCTAAGATATTTAAAAGAACATGATGTATGTAAATGAGTAAATCCTTGAATCATATATTGGTGTTGGTGAACCTGCTTCTCTGATAGTTGGTGTATCTGTAACAATCCTTTGTTTTCCTTCTTCATGCTCTTGGCTAAAGCTAACCTTCCCTTCTTTGCCTTCTCTTTCCTAAATCCTATTCTTTTTTCAATGATACCTGCTGTCTTTTTGACCATTTGCTAATAACCTTGATTTAGGAGTTTTTTCCCTAAACTCAGATGGAATTTCTTTTTACACACTCAGCTTAGTTAACTATTGTTTATAAGTTGGTGGCACTAGGTATGTTTCCATGGATGTACGCTTATGTTTCTTATCTTTGGGTCACTATCTTAGGTACCTCTCATCTGGGAGTGCCTTACTTTATGCAAAATTATGTATCTGTAGAATAACAGATTCACATTGTGTAGATGTAATTCACTTGAAAAAAATATAGCACCAAGAACATAGGTTAAACAGCATGACATCATGGTTGAAGCCCAGGGTCTGGAGCCCACACTGTCACGTCTGAATCCTGATTCTGCTACTTACCAGCTGTGTGATGTGGAACAAGATACTTAGCTCCAAGTTGCTTAGTTTCCTTGTCTGTTAGGTGATAATGGTGCTTACTTAGAGTAGGTTAAAGGATCAAAGAATTAATGGCTTTAGAGCATTTGAAATAGTATCAGCTATTACAAGTACTATACAATATTATACCATGATTGTTATTAAAGACAAAGATGAAGAAGATGATTGTCATCACTGATTTATTTAGAAATCTACAAACCAGTGGACCTATAAATTAGATTGGTTTAAATGGTTTTAATACTAATTAAAGTTCTAAAATCTAATTGAATGTGTTAATTGATATGAATATTGAGGGAAAAGATGAGTCAAAGTAACATATAAGGTTTTGAAAATAAACAGAAGCATTCTAAAATCTATTCTCTTATCTTCTAGAGTGGTAAATTCACAAACACAAGAAGTACCTGAAGGAAATGGCAGGATGCCTCTTCTGGCTCCCTTAGCTGTGAAGAGGTGATGATGGCCACCTCAGGCCACATTCAAACTCCTGAGCAGGGTAGGAGAGCTCTTCACAGATCCTTATTTGATATCAACTTTTCCAAAGGTAGCTGAGTTCACCAGCTGGATAGTTTGAATGCAATCAAATTCTCCGTGGGAGAATAAGAGGATAAATGACTCACCCCAAGCACATAGGCAGTCAAGATACATTCATTTTAGAGCAACGAGCTGAAAATCTTAATGTAGCAGATTTTAGTATTCTTATATCTACATTTCAGGGGGGCAACTGGAATGATATAAAATCTATCAAAATAAAATTTCCACTTTGATACACATTACAAACCTCAATCTACTATTTCTGACTCCTAAGAATATAACCCTTCTAAGGGATACTCTTTCAGACATACTCCTAAATTGAGACAGGCGCTTAATTTTCTTCACACAAGCAATACTCTCTCAGAAAATTACTTGTATTATAGGATAAAAATCTTCTAAAGTTTGAAACTAGTACTTAGTACCTCCAGTACAGTTTTGAAACCCTGAGATTTAAAAAGTGCAAGAAATATTTGAGTCTACTCCCTTTTAAAAGTTGATGACAATATGAAAATATTGTTCTTTTGTGACCAGTGATTTAAAAGCAAATTTTCTTCTGCGATATCAAGAATTCTATTGTTGTTATTGTTTTAAAAAACATTCCTTTCAAGAACCATCCCTCCTCTAATATCACTGCAAACTGTGATGCTCTAATGTAAGCTTTTTATGTTACGGATGAATGTTGCCAAATAGATGTGCCGTCTGAGATGTGACACAATCACATTGTTCTCAGATCAGTGCTTTATTCCCCTCTGGCCTGCTGGCCTCCACCTATACTCTGAGCTGCACATGAAGTAAGCACTCCAACTTCCCAGCTTCTGCTCATTTCCCCTCCCCCACTGACCTGGAATGTTCTTTCCCTAGATATTGACATAAGCTGTTTGCTTACTCCTTTTAGATCTTTATTAAAGCCATCTGGGCTTCCCTGGTGGCTCCAACGATAAAGAATCTACCTGCAGTGCAGGAGACCTGGGTTCGATCCTTGGGTCAGGAAGATCTCCTGGAGAAGGGAATGGCTACCCACTCCAGTATTTTTGCCTGAAGAATTCCATGAGAGAGGAGCCTGGTGGGCTGTAATCCATGGGGTCACAAAGAGTTGGACACAACTCAGTGACTAACTTGAAATCATCTCAGGGAGGTTTCCTCACTGTCTTAGAGCAAATCATACCTAGGATGACATCTCTCAACTCTCCCCTTTTTTTTCCTCTTTAGCACTTACCACTGTCTAACTTGGGCACAGCTGTCTCCGCTCCTCTGCTTCAGACTATGACCTCCTTAGTAACAAAAACTTTGTCTTCTTTTCAGCCCTGTCTTCAGGACCTAGAATAGTTAGTGTCTGGCATAGACTGGTCATTTAAAATAGCCAGTGAAGGATACAATGATTTAAAAATCTGTTATATATGACTTGGTGTTTATGAATATGTCTAATGTTCTGAGAATTTCAAACAACATAATGAAGTCACAATGTAAAGAACAGAAACACAGAACAAATCATTATTTCTGTAACACTCTACACATTTCAAAGGCTCTGGTGTTCACAGTCTTTTCCTTCCTTTTTTTCCTTTTCTTTTTTTTTTAAACAGTCATTATTTTCTGAAGCAGCTCTGTTGGACTCTGCCTAATCCGTTTCCAGTGCTCTATTGTGGACGAATCTATCTCTGAGGCTGCTGACCTTCCTTTCTTTCATTGTCTTGCTTCTTTACTGTATACTATACTCTTTTTTTGGGACCTACTCTCTCAAAAACTTTTCATTTATAGACAAAATTGGATCTGTCTAATGACTTTTATTAAAGTGCTGAAATTTAAAATTTAATAAAACCCGTGGCTGAAAGCAGTGCCGTTCTTTTGTGCAGATAGGTACGCAGTGTGATTCTAGTAACTGGCACGATTGTATTCATACAGATTTCTCGGGGATTTGGTTCAGCTGCATGAAACAGGAAACTCAAATAACAGTGGCATAAGCAAGATAGAGGCTTTTTTTTCCCCCTTATGTAATGAGAAGTCTCATTGCTGGTGTTGCCTTGGTGGCTGCTGGTGTCAGGGCTAAAATGTCTGCAATTCTTTGGGCCCTTTTTTCAAGACCTAAAGAAGGAAGAAGGGACAAGAGCAAATTTCAAAAATGACTTCGTCAACTGAGTTAAATTTCCTGTCTTGGTGCTTTTCCAGAAGACAGCAACAAATTCCATCTCCATGGTACTGGCCCGTTCCACGTCTCATGACCATCCCAATCTTCAAGGGAGGTAGGAGATTTAGAGGCTGCTTCTTCTTTTCTCTTTTTGAGCACATGGATGCTGCCAACAGAATTGGAATCCCATTAATGGCGAAGAGGAGGAGAATGGATATTGAGTAGATAACCAGCAGTCTCTGACAAAGTAAAATATACCTGAAAGGTAGATAAAATATCTATTTGTAGGACTTCCCTGCTGGCCCAGTGGTTAAGAGTCTGCCTTGCAATGCAGGGCATGTGGGTTCAAACCCTGGTCAGGGAACTAATAGCCCACATGCTGTGGGGCTGGAGCCTATTATACAGAATGAAGTAAGCCAGAAAGAAAAACACCAACACACTATAATAATGCTCATACATGGAATTTAGAAAGATGGTAATGATAACCCTGTATGTGAGACAGCAAAAGAGACACAGATGTATAGAACAGTCTTTTGGACTCTGTGGGACAGGGCGAGGGTGGAATGATTTGGGAGAATGGCATTGAAACGTGTATTATCATATGTGAAATGAATGGCCAGTCCAGGTTTGATGCATGATACAGGGTGCTCGGGGCTGGTGCACTGGGATGACCCAGAGGGATGGGATGGGGAGGGAGGTGGGAGGGGGGCTCAGGATTGGGAACACATGTACACCCATGGTGGATTCATGTCAATGTATGGCAAAACCACTACAATATTGTAAAATTAAAAAAAAAAGACTGCTACACAACTACTTAGAATTTGAAATGCTCTTTACAATATAGAGTAGTTGATAAATGTAATTTAGTGATAAAAAGATTTGTTAAATTCTTCAGAAGAACAATGGGTTTGACATCTATATTGTTCTGTCTGTTGAAAGACTGCTCAGAAAAAGTTTTAAGTATCATCAGAGGTTCAAATGACAGTTCTTAATAACTCTGGACGGGTCAACATGGATCATAAAGATCACAGAATTTAGTGACAGATTGTATAATAATTATTTAGATTATGTTACAATTTAAGGTGCATTGTTTAATAATTAAAATTTAATATTTTATAGGACATATTATATAATAAAGCAATTATATATTTCACACTGTTTATATTATTTGTAACTCATCTCTGATGCTAAAACAATGAAGAATATTGCAAATAATGAGCTTATATATCTGTAAGTTGCTATTAAGTAATTTAAGATTATTTATTGCAGAGGAATTTTAAATGTTTTTTTATCATAGAATTTAATTTTTTAACTAAGAATCATAGTGACCCAGAATATACATTGGGTAACCGTAGGAAATGATAATTTAGTATTCCTAAGAAAATCTTGCTTTAATTTAAATTTCTTTTATTCTAGTAGTTACTTAGGAAATGACTTTTGGAGGCTTATCATACGTGCTATAAAAACAGTAAATGGAATGAAAGGAATCAAATCCCTAAAGAATCAACACACTTTAATTTTTAAAATGTAGTCTATAATTATACAATAATGTGTTTTAATCCTAGGGGATGAGTTTTTTGGATCTGATTTTTCCTTAATTTTAAATGAATGGGAACCTTGCTGAGTTTGAATTAACATAGCATATTGAATTTTAGTTTTCTTTGTTTGTCGTGATTTTAAATGATGGACAAAGAGTTACTTTATTTTTTCTCTAATTTTGTGGCTTAAGAAATGTATTGCAAGTGCTAAGATAAAGCAAGACTCAGGAGATATCGTGTGACTCACACATGGTCTTTACATTTAGGAAGCTTCTTGTTTGATGGAAGAGAGGTACGGGACATGAACTTCCTTTGCAGTTAGGGACCGTGTTAGAGACGTGAGCAAGAGTACTTTGGATGTCAGGAGGATGAGGAGATAATGCCAGAGGAAGTCAGGGAAGAGCATAACATCTGGCTTGGCTCTTGAAGCCATTTGACCAGGTGCAAAATTAGAGGTTGGAATTTCAGAGAGGGAACAGATGATGCAGGGGGCAGTTCCCTGAGTTGATGCTCAGTGGGGAGGGGCAATTAGGGGTGGCACTTGGCAAGAAGCTGAGGCTGACTGAGAAGGGCCTAGAATGCCTCGCTAAGAACTTTGGATTGCACTGGTAGGAGAGAGAGTTCACAGTTTTTAAGCAGTACAGTGGCACGATCAGACTCAGTTTTAATGGGTGTGGCAGTTATGACTATTAAGAGGACAGACTGGGGCAGACAGTGATTACTGGTGAGAGAGTCACTCATTTGCAGCCTAGGGGACATGAGAGCATGAGCAGCGTGGCCATGAAGACGTGCTCGAGAAGATTGCTCCGGGGATGTTTCTTTTAGGATGAGGTACCTGCTTATGGGGGCTTCCCTAGTGGCTCAGACGGTAAGAGTCTCTCTACAAGGCAGGAGTATCTGGTTCCGGGAGAGTGTGTATTTGGCTGTGGGAGTCCTGAATCCCTGGAGTTAAGTGTAACTCTTGTGTTTCTAGCTTGGAAGATGATACAGCTGTCACTTAACAAAGTCAAGAATTTGGGAAGCAGAGAGATATTTTAAAGTAAGATAATGAATTCAATTTGGGACATTTATTTTCAAGAACATCTATCTCGTAGGCATTTGGAAATACGAATCTAGAGGTAACATTTAAGAGAGACAGATTCTGTAGTCGTTCCCACATAGATAACAGTTAATAAAAGAGCAGAGAGGAAAATATATTGTCTTCATTTAGAACATCAGTTCATACTGAGAGAGGTTAACTGATTTGTTTAAGGTCACTAGGAGATGGTGAAAAGCCAACATCTAATCTAGGCCTTCTGATCCCAGGTCTATTATCAAATTTATTTTAGCCTCAATTTCTTCATATGTAAGGTGAGCATAATGATAACTTCCTTATATGATTACTGTTGCTGTTCAGTCACTCAGTTGTGTCTGACTCTTTACAACCCCTTCTTGAATGAAGCACCATGCCAGTCTTCTCTGTCTTTCACCAACTCCCAGAGTCTGCTCAGACTTATGTCCACTGATGGTGACTGCGGCCATGAAATTTAAAGACACTTGCTCCTTGTAAGAAGAGTTATGACTAACCTAGACAGCATATTAAAAAGCAGAGACTTTACTTTGCTGACAAAGGTCCATATAGTCAAAGCTATGGTTTTTTCGTGGGGCTTCCCTGGTGGCTCAGAGGTTAAATCATCTGTCTGCAATGCAGGAGACCTGAGTTCGATCCCGGGGTCTGGAAGATCCCCTGGCGAAGGAAATGGCAACCCACTCCAGTACTATTGCCTGGAAAATCCCACGGATGGAGGAGCCTGGTGGGCAACAGTGGTTTATTCAGTAGTCATGTATGGATGTGAGAGTTGGACCATAAAGAAAGCTGAGTGCTGAAGAATTAATGCTTTTGAAGTGTGGTATTGGAGAAGACTCTTGAGAGTCCCTTGACCTGCAAGGAGACCCAACCAGCCCATCCTAAAGGAGATCAGTCCTGAATATTCATTGGAAGGACTCATGCTGAAGCGGAATGAAGCTCCAATACTTTAGCCACCAGATGTGAAGAATTGACTCATTGGAAAAGACCCTGATGCTGGGAAAAATTGAAGGCAGGAGGAGAAGGGGATGACAGAGGATGTGATGGTTGGATGGCATCAGCGACTCAATGGACATGAGTTTGAGTAAACTCCGGGAACTGGTGATGGACAGGGAAGCCTGGCATGCTGCAGTCCATGGGGTCACAAAGAATCGGACACGACTGAATAACTGAACTGAACTGAGTTATCACTTATGCCATTTTTATTGTTTAAAGACCAGAATGAAATAATATTAATATTAAAATCATGTTACAATAGTTGACTTTGGGAAGGGGCACAGATTATTTAGAAGGCATTAGCTTATGGGAAGACTTAAAAGCTCCCTTTAAGGATGTCAGTAATTGGGCTATAGGTGTGTTAAGGGGCTGATGGACAGAGTCCTAGTGTTTCTAGTGCCCCTTAACTCTAATGGGGGCTTCCTGGGTGGCTCAGTGGTAAAGAAGCCACCTGCTAATGCAAGAGATGCAGGTTCGATCCATGGGTCAGGAAGATCCCTTGGAGGAGGAAACGGCAACCCACTTCAGTATTCTTGCCTGGGAAATCCCACGGACAGAGGAGGCTGGCAGGCTATAGTCCATGGGGTCGCAAAAGAGTCAGACACGACGCAGCGACTAAACAACAACAAGAAAACTCTTTTAAGACTGAGCCAAGGGAAAGGCAGAGTGAGAAAGTAAAGGGAGTTGCAGGAGTCAAACATAAGGGGAAAGGGTATGCGAGGGCAGAGGCAAAGCAGCAGCTGCAGCAAATAGTGTCTACTCAGGGAAACTGGTCAAGGTTCCGAGGGTTCTGGTGATTCAGAAGAGATGGCAAGGTGTGAGCCTTCATGAGGTCCTTAGGGTCTTGGCTTTGCATATGTTGCACCAGTACATGCATACATGTACTACATGTACATACATCCATACACGTACTACATGTACATACACCCATATCCACGTCGCCCTCCCAATGCCACACATCCACCCACATTATAATTTTTAATGTCTGCTGCATTATCCAGTTACCCCCAAACTTAGTTGTTTAAAGCAACCAGCATCTGCTTTGAATGAATCACAGAAATCACAAGCCTCAAATGGGGCAGAATTTACAAACTCATACGTATGCTCGTTGGTGGGAGTGTGCTCCTGGTCGGCCATTGGTCTGAGATCGCAGTTCCTCCCTTGGTGGCTGGAGGCTACCCTTCGCCATGTGGGCTTCTCACAGAGCAGCTCATAGCAGCCGGCTCTATCAGAGGCAGTGAGAGAACAAGAGGGACGGTAAGGCAGAAGCTAGAATCTTCTTATACCTCAGTCTCAGAGGTAACATCCTGTCACTTTTGCCATATTCTGTTAGTTAGAAGCAAGTCACTAGGTCCGGCCAGCATAAAAAGGGGTGAGGAGGATACAATAGCCCGGGTGTCACCGGGGGCTGTTTTAGAAGCTGCCTATCGCAAATTTACTTAACCAATCCTATATCGCTGGACATTTACATTGCTTCCAATCACATCACATGCCCACAACAGTCCACTATTTTTCTCATGCCTATACTATACCTCAGACTTCCAAAAATTCAACTTTCAAAGCAACCCTTTCTTCAAGTACAGACTGCAGAGAAATACATTACTCCCCTACCAACTCCTCTGGAATTTTAATTAATAATGTTTCCTTCATCCTGTTGCAGGTATTTTACTTCAAAGAGATATTGGTCATTTATCCCTTAATAAATTCTCAAGTTTAGAATTGATATTCTGTACATACAGTGCTCTTCCAGTTCAATAAATGAAAGACAATGAATGTCCTCAATAGAAAATCAAGCAAAGAGACTAAACAAGTGAAAAACAGAAATGACATATTAAGATATGAAAATATTAAATAAAAAGATAAATTATAATAAGATATTATTTTAATTAGTCCAATTGACAAAGATTTTAAAATAGCATAATACCTAATGTTGGGAAGAATGTATATAACTGCTGCTGCTAAGTCTTTCCAGTTGCGTCTGACTCTGTGCGACCCCATAGATGGCAGCCCACCAGGCTCCCCCGTCCCTGGGATTCTCCAGGCAAGAACACTGGAGTGGGTTGCCATTTCCTTCTCCAATGCATGAAAGTGAAGTCACTCAGTCATGTCCGACTCTTAGCGACCCCGTGGACTGCAGCCCACCAGGCTCCTCCGTCCATGGGATTTTCCAGGCAGGAGGACTGGAGTGGGGTGCCATTGCCTTCTCTGATGTATATAACTAGGTATTCTCAAACACTGCTGGAAGGAGTTTGCATTTATACCTTGCGACTCATGAATTCAATTTGCCTGGGTCTTCTGGGCCTTCTTCTGTATCTTGTAGTTAAAATTGGATTGTTGGATTTTTCCCAGTGTTACTTGTCACTGTGGGATCACTGTCTCCATATTTGAGACATCAGAATATATCTGTCAGTGAAGTGAGAACAGTTTATCAACAAAGGCCGTGCTGTGACCACTTTATGGGTGCAGATTCTGACAAAAGGATTCACAAATTGCCAAGTAGGTTAAAGACAGTCAAAACAATGGTGACAGTCATAACAGAAACACGCCTCATTGCTTGCCATGAGGATGTGGGTGCTATAGACCAGAACCACTGATATGTGCCTGCAAATACTTGAATAGGACTGCATAACACAACAAGCTCTCTCCATTCTGTGGGGAAAAAATGTTTTGTAAAACTTCACTTACATAATCTAAAGTTTCTCCAACTCATTTTCACTGTCTTTTGTCCTCCTTTTAGTGGTTAATATGATAAATTTGGATCGAAAATAATTGATTTCTAGATCACTTGGAGGAAATGCCATATACTTAAGTGACTATTTCATTCAAAGGGTGTGTTATTCTCTGTTGCTCTATCTTGCAAACAGGCTTATGTATACCTTATGACTGTTCCCCAAGCATGTGATGGGACTAGGGCTAGAAGCCGTTTACTGTCTGTCTTTCTGTTCATGGAATAATCCTTGACACTTACATAATACAGTGATTATGTCATTTGACATAAAAGATTAGTTTGAAGATTAGGAAGGGAGAGATGAATGTACAGGAGCACTTTGAAATTATAGACCATGATTCTCTTCCAGTTGAATATATCTACTCATTGCCCTCTTTCCCTGGTCAAAACAGAGAGGAGACTTGATTTTCCTTGTGTATTGACTATAAAAAAAACCCAGTGATAATATGAGTGAATGTGTAATATAAAAGCTTAATAGATGTCTTTATTCTGGTTCTCAGAAGCTTGATATCTGAGAATATAATTTAGCCTTAGGACAGGAAAATTATACTGCTTCTGTTGCCCCACTTCCTTAAATCTGAAGCTTAAAATTCTACTTCCTTTCATGCCCCACTGGGACCAGACCAAAAAGCAAACAGAAAATTAACTGATTCTCATATCTTTTAAGTGTATCATGGCCCTGTGTGTATTTTACTTCTTGAGGTTCTCCCTTTTTTCTCAAGTTTTCTTTTTCCCTACCACACTTTATATTTTGTATGGAACTCTAAGTAGTTCAATCTAATGAATTAATGACATATCCTCAGGAATTGTGTTGTGAAGTGAAATGAAAGTCACTAAGTTGTGTCCAACTCTTTGTGACCCCATGGACTATATAGTCCATGGATTTCTCCAGGCCAGAATACTGGAGTGGGTAGCCTTTTCCTCCTCCAGGGGATCTTCCCAACCCAGGGATCAAACCCAGGTCTCCCACATTGCAGTCGGATTCTTTACCAGCTGAGCCACAAGGGAAGCCCAAGAATACTGTATTAGATAGCCTATCCCTGCTCCAGCGGATCTTCCCAACCCAGGAATTGAATGGGAGTCTCCTGCATTGCAGGTGGATTCTTCACCACCTTGAGTTATCAGGGTGTTATTTGCTGATTAACTAATGGTGGGAATCCTTTTTTCACTTCTGCCAGTCTGGCAATGTTCTACTGGCCCTTCTGAATTTCCAGTTACCACAGATGAGAGAAATTAATAACTTCTTAAATTCAAAAGGCTTACCCTATTTGTCTTCATAGCTGCAAAAAATTTCCAGTTAATATATACTTTTTTTCTCATATCTTGTAGAAAATTAACAAATTCTTATCAGTCTATCTTAATAAACAATTGATTTAACATGTTCTCCTTATAAAATCGCTAATTTGAACATTCTTTAGGACTCCTTTACCTCATGTTTCTTTCTCTTTACCTGTAGACCCTTCTACACAATTAAAGCAGCGAGGAAGCTCAGCATGTCTTTCAGGTTTGATCCTTATCTAATGTTTTTATTAACTAATTTATTTATTTGGCTGTGCCTGGTGTTAGTTGTAACACACAGGACCTTCAATCTTTTTCAGTCTTCTTAATCTTTGATGTGGCATGCGGGGGTTTAGGTGGTGGGGCATGTAGGATCTCGTTTCTTGACCAGGGATGGAACCTAGGCCACCTGCATTGGGAGGGCAGAGTCTTAGCCAAAGGACCACCAGGGAAGTCCCAATCCTTGTCTAATTTGTGTTTCAAGATTGCAGAGGTCTAAGTATTTAGAGATCCAATTGTATACTTTATCTAGATGTCTTATGGGCAGACTGTAAGCCTCCTGTTGTTCAGTCGCTCAGTCATGTCTCACTCTTTGCGACCCCATGGACTGCAGCACACCAGGCTTTCCTGTCCTTCACTATCTCCTGGAGTTTGGTCAAACTCATGTCCATTGAGTTGATGATGCCATCCAACCATTTCATCCTCTGTCACCCCTTTCCTTCCTGCCCTCAATCTTTCCCAGCATCAGGGTCTTTTCCAATGAGTCAGCTCTTTGCATCAGGTACCAAAGTATTGGAGCTTCAGCATCAGTCCTTCTAGTGAATATTTAGGGTTAATTTCCTTTAGGGTTGACTGGTTTGATCTCTTTGCTGTCCAAGGAACTCTCAAGAGTCTTCTCCAGCACCACAGTTTGAAAGCATCAATTTCTTCAGCGCTCAGTCTTCTTTATGGTCCAATTCTCGCATTGGTACATGACTACTAGAAGAACCATAGCTTTGATTGTATTGACCTTTGGTTGAAAAGTGATGTTTCTGCTTAAGTAAGCCTCCTGTGGGCCAAATAATTTAAGTAATGGTAAGCTAATTAGCAGGCTTCCCTGATGACTCAATGGGTAAACAATATGCCTTCAGTGCAAGAGACACAGGAGATGTGGGTTTGATCCTTGGATCTGGAAGATGCCCTGGAGGAGGAAATGGCAACCCACTCTAGTATTCTTGCTGAAAAATTCCACGGATAGAGGAGCCTGGCGGGCTACAGTCCAAAGAGTCACAGAGTCAGACACGACTGAGCAACTAAGCATTGCAGGCATGAGCTAATTAACTTTCCACATATTTGTTTGAGTGAGTAAAGTGTGGAAAGCCATTCCTCTGTAAATATTGAGATTATCAGTATTCTAAATTAAGTGGCAAAAGGCCACACCAGGATAGCATGATATTTGGGAGTAGCACATTGATTCATGGGGTGTGTTAAAATTCTTACTATAAAATCTGGCTGAGCTGATGTGATCACTTCTGATAGAAAAGCTTGTAAGGAAGAAGATTCAATCATTGTGACTTGCATAGAGATTCTATATAGAGTTAGTCAATTTAAAAATATCTTTTAAGTGCTTTAGTCTTTAAAATGGCTTACGTTTTTCTGCTGCTTGATTTTAGCTTATATTGTGTGGCCAAGAGACAGAAGAGCATGGTTTTAAGTCCTAAATCTGCCATTAACTCACAGTGTGACTTTGGATAGATGTTTATCTTTCCTAAGCTTCCTCATTCATGAAATTAAGGAGTTGTGCTAAATGATCTGCAAGGTACCACTGTCTTGAAACCCCTATGATCAGACCTTGTCTAAATGGTGTATCCTCAAATTTCTGATTATTTGAAGATAGTACCCAGTTGATTTAAAACACAAAATAAATGTGAACATCTAAAAATTTTCTATGCTACTACTACCATTTTAATTGTGAGGTCTATTTCTTATTTATGCCTTAGTCTTTGAGAAAGCTAAGGCTGGCTGTTAAATAGTTCTTCTAATTAGTATGAATGGTCATAACATTTAACATCCTTGTCCTGTCTTTGATAAGATCAAAATTAGAATGGATAATATGCCTTGGTCGAATATTAGCATGCAAACCCTGTAGCTTGCAAAGATGTGTTTAGGCTCTGAGAATAAAGCAGAAGCCCGCACGTTCTGACAGCTGTGAGAAACACAAAAAATATTAATGGTGGCAGTTAGAGAGTCAGACAGAGAATAGCAATGTACAGGTGCGTTTTCCCTAGTGTATGTGTTTCTTCTTTAGTATTCATGATAAGTTTTCAATACCTTCATCTTTACACAGGGATTAGAAAACAGTTCAGACTTATTAGTTTGACTGAGAAACAGCCTAGGACAGCTGAAAGAACAATGTCTAAAGGGGTATATATATCTTAATAAAGTAGTCTTCTATGATAATGCTTTAAATATCACTATAATGCCATTTTTCTTTTCCAATAAAGTCATCATCATAAAAGTTTTATGGTTCTTTTAACATCTTACCTGAGTGAAGTAAAAAAATTACATTAATTGTAGACTGTTTTATGTTACCATGTCCACTATCTTTATAATTTTATTACTCTATCTGGCTGTGTGGGTCTTTGTTGCTATACAAGCTTTTCTTTAGCTGCAGAGTGTGGGGCTACTCTTTAGTTGTGACGTGTAGGCTTCTCATTGTGGTGGTGGCTTCTCTTGTGGACCACAGGCTCCAGGGCACTCAGGCTTCTGTAGTTGCTTCGTGTGGGATCGATAGTTGTGTTTCCTGGGCTCTAGAGCACAGGGTCAATAGTTGTGGAATGTCGGCTTAGTTGATTCAGGGCATATGGGATCCTCCTGAATCGGATATTGAACCCGTGTCTCCTGCCTTCGCAGGCAGATTCTTTACCACTGAGCCACCAGGGAAGCTCGGTCACTGTCTTTAAATACAAGTTTTCAATATCTATCTATCAACATTTTGATTTTAAAGGTTAAAGTATCATTTATGGTTTACGATAATTGTGTGAAAAAACTTTTAAGTCAGTATAGAAACTCGTCACTTCAGATTAGCAAAAACCACAGAAACAAGAAGCGTAAATTCTCACTAGAATATGTCTGAGCACATGATCACATTGAATCCCTCTGCACAGTCCACAAAAACCTCAAACAAACTTAAATAGATATCCTGAGTACTCTGTTCTCGGAGTTGTCAGGAGATATGATTCAGCGTACATAAGGCAGGTTGCTAGTGATACTGCATATCTCTCAAATTCACTGTCAGTGAGCAACGTGAAATATCTGAGACTTGAATGTCTGTACAGACCTCCTCCTTATCCTCAACTTCTAGTCAACTCAGCTACTTGAAGAAAAATGATGAAAATGGGCTTATGCTGCCATAGACACAGTACTAGTAGAATTCAACCAAGCCATTGAAGAAAATTTTCTTTTAGCTGCAAAATCCAGAATGAAAACTGGTATGTTAGTTTTTCTTTTAGGGAAAAACATTAGTTCTCAAGTCACCTTTTGTAATTAAAACCAAATGTCTTAGAATATGTACCAAAAGTGCCTATTTAGAATTTGTATTAAAAGGTAAATTAGGCAGATGGAAGTTTAATTTTTAACTCTGTCTCTTTAAGACTATGCGTGGGTCTGGTATATTCTAACAACAGCTAGGTGACTGACATTGGTCGCTGTTATGATGGCATCATATATGACATTTTTGGAGTCTATCATCTGGGGATGGGTATATTTTATAATTTTGGAGGAAAGAACATATCTTCCTTGAAGACACATTTTCCCCCATTTTCCACCCTCCCTGCCCCACATTTCTCTTTCTCTGTTATGTTCCTAAAGTTCTTCTGAAATTTTCCCTTGCTTGCTTATGATGTGCTGATACAGGGTGATATGACTTCATCAAATTCCTAATTGCCAGATGTGATGTGTCAAGTGAGACTTACGATTGGTTATGCGATTGGCAATGACTATATACACACATATGCACATACACACACATAATTTTAAAAATAAGAAAATTGTTCCAATTCGGTTTGAATTGATTTTGAGTATCAAATTTCAAATGAGATGTTGTTGTGTGTTATATAGCAAACTGTATATTAGAATCCATATTGCCAAATTTTAAGCCCCATTCTTAGAAAAGCTGATATTAGCTTATTGACTGAAGATTTTTCTTCTGGGTAGACACTTGATGAT
>SJYA01002930.1:1573740-1688634 GCA_006410615.1 Neotragus moschatus | reverse complement strand
GGAACAAGATATGTCAAAGAAGGCTTCCAAAGAGAAAAAAATCCATGTCATTAATTGGTGATGAAATGTTTTATATATATATATATATATATACATATACATAGTGAGAAAAAGAGACACATATATACATATTTAAATTCAGATTTTAGCTAATGTCAATGCATGATGTATGCCTTTAAAATGGACGTGAAAATGAATTGAACATTTTGGAACAGAAACAGTAAGGGATAGCAAGTTCGGATTTATCAATTTTCAAAAGACACCTTGAACATGATGACCTCTGCATTTGATAATTCAAAAGAATAGCATGATCCTAAAAGGTCTTGGGTTGTTACCTAGGGTAAGTAAACTTTAACCCCTGAACCTCAATTTCTGATCTATAAATTAGAGATAACACCTGTACTGAAGGACTATTCTGAGGATTAGGAATAACAAAGCTTCTGGCATGTAGCTTGCAAATAATTTGCCTTCAGTAAATAGCAGTTACTGTTATAGTCGTTGGATGTGTTATCATTAGAATTAGGAAGACAAACTGAAACTGCACTGTCCTTGAAATATGCTGTGGAAGTCAAGCTTTTGAACTAAGCCTTGTCAGGACTTTGTTACATATTATCTTTCTATTTTGATTTTTTTGTAAAAGTATGCTATAACTCACATACACAAATTTAGCATCTGGGTTCTTTGATTATTTGAATTTAGAATCAACAGGAGTTTATAGGCTTTAAGGAAATGAAAAGAGTAGAAGCAGAAACATGATAAAGTGGAAAATGGATAAGGAAATGAAGGATTCAAAGACATCTGGCAACTTCAGTCATTGAATCAAAATATTCATGGAGCAATGGTTACTGCTCGAGGCTTCTTCCAGGCATAAAATATCACAAGCATCTTTAACATTCCTTCTCCACTCTACAAGTAAGGCAAACTATTCCATAGCTAATAAGTGCCTGGGGTGGTTATTATTTTACCTCTTGGTTACATAAATTACTCAAAAATAGCACCCATGTTTTCTAAATATCTGTGCAATACTTTAAACAGTAGATACAAAATAAAATAATAAGAAATGAGGGCAGATATAATCTCATCTAACAAGCTTTTTATACGTACTCCATTTTTGTAAAATAAGAGAGTCAAGAGATTAGAATAATTTCTCTTTATCACTGCAGCTGATTAGGAAGTGAAGATTTAGCAATTAGATGGGTAATGTTATACATAAAATAACATCTGTGCTTAGAAATTCAAGTCTGTATTGTTAAGATATGTTGAGAGAAAATTCTCTGTGGGTCTCTCATGTTTCTTCAAGTCTTGCAAGCAGAAGCACTGACAGGTTTTGTTCCAGACTGTCTCTTCAAGGAAGTTTGTATAGCAAACAACCTTGAAAAATAGATAAAGTATCTTCCTGTGAAACAGGAGGGAAGAGGCCAGGGCACGACCTTTAAAAGACTGACAGAGCCAGAAGACACAGACATAAACTGATTAGAACCAAATCGGTCCAAGATGGGGAAGAAGTCGACTTTTACTAGACCTTGAGCCTCAATATGGAGAAGGCAATGGCACCCTACTCCAGTAATCTTGCCTGGCAAATCCCATGGATGGANTGGCTAGCAGTTCTCTCTTGAACAGTTCCCAATGTGAGGCCCTGTTTCCAGAAACTTCCCCTGTTCCTGGTCTTTATTCTTTCCTCTTCCCCAGCTGCCCTTTCGTTCCAAACCACTGGCACCCCAACCCCCCACCACCAACTTAACACTCCTGGTAAAGCAAATGCATCTTTCTGCCCCAGCTGTAAAGTAAAGCTCTTGGAGAAACACAATCAAAGGCAATTGTACCAGAAGGGATATGGAGAATGGGAGAATTGATAGCTTCAATAGCTTCTGGGTTCTACCTAGAGGCAAAAATGCCCTGATTAGCAAACGAAAAAGAGACTCAGTAAAATGTAAGGCTTTACTCATTGTGAAGGCCTTTTCTTTCCTTCATTTCTTTCTTTCCTTGGTTGCCCTGTTTGCCTAGAGTTGACCTGTCAGGAGATAGGCTAGAAGCCACTGTGCATCAGCTCTAAATGAGGCGACTGTCAGGGAAATGGACTGACCTGGTCTCTGGATCTCTGCAGTTATGGGCATAGTGTACCTGGAACGTCAGGCTGTTAGTGGACATCATGAACAGCGCTTCTTCAGCTACCTCTGCCCCTGCAGAGAGAGGAGTCAGTCAGTTGGTGGTGGTTTAGTCCCTAAGTCACATCTGACTCTTGCGACCCCCATGGCCTGTAGCCCATCAAGCTCCTCTGTCCATGGGATTTCCCAGGGGAAAAGGCAAAAACAAGAAATTAAGGGGAATAAAACCAATAAGGACAGAAGACTTTGAATTATCAGTTTGAAGCAAGAGCCTCTCAAATCACAATGAAGCTTTTTTTTTTTCACCCCCCTATGGAAGTGAAAGTGGCTCAGTCCTGTCCGACTATTTGCGATCCCATGGACTGTAGCCTGCCAGGTTCCTCTGTCCATGGAGTCCTCCAGGCAAGAATTCTAGAGTGGGTAACCATTCCCTTCTCCAGGGAATCTTCCTAACCCAGGAATCGAACTGGGATCTCCTGCATTGCGATTCTTTACCAGCTGAGCTACAAGGGAAAGGGGATCTTAATTGATTTGAATCAGGGTGTTTTCATTTTTTTGTTTGTTTGTTTTGTTTTGTTTTGTTTTTCTTCTCACCTGCTGATGAAGGACAATTGCCTTGGAAGCTGCTGGTGAATCCTATTCTCACAGGGGTTGGATCTGCATATAGCTAACCTGGTAATTCCAATCTGGATGATCTTTTTCGTTGGGGTTGAAATTTCAGGATTTTGACACCCAATAATAATTGAGGAGCTATTAATAACAATGGGATGATTTGGAAAGCCATCATTTCCCCCTATGTTTTACAAGGTTGTCATAAATCATACATAAAGTCTGCAATTAAGAAAAATACATACTTGCATTTCAGTGACATTTAATTTGAAAACATTTTTTTTGATTCATTGAAAATTCCCATTTTATTTTATGGTTGCAATTGCATTCTCACTTCTGAACAGTATCCGTGCCACCTATCAAATGTAATACATGAATAATTTCAACATCACACAAAATTTACAAAGCTCATAAAATGTTCTTTGTATATTTTTAAACAAAAAAATTAAGTTGTAATTATGATAGAAATACTCTGTAGAAGGCATTTAAAACAAAATTTATTAATATTGGTAGCAATAAACCATCCAATTATATACTCAGTACTGTTTGTATTTTGACTTCTGACAAGTGAGAATGGCTATCTTAGATGATAAAGTAAACTATACTCTTTGGCTGACAAGATTGAAACTCATCTTGACTTTGAAGAACAAACAAATCAATTGATTTTAATTATAATTATGAATTATGTTTTTCCTTGTACCAACACTTAAATTATTTCACTCTAAAACTTTCATAGAAGAGTTTCAGGAAAGACCTATATTTACAAATTTTACAGGAGGCAATAGGCCATAATGATTTAGAACTTAGATTTATAGAGACTTCAGACCTGGCCTTGAAACCTGGCTCTACCCCTACTTAACTGTGGCACAGGTAAAGTTTTTCATATTTATGAGTCTCAGTCTTCTTATTCATAAATAACATTGACTTAAAGGAGTTTTATAAGAGGTGAGGTTCTCTGTAAAGCTCATACTAAGTACTTGTTAAATGGTAGCTATTATTTTTATTATGACTATTCATCTCAAAAATCAGGCCATCAAAATAGGACTGAAAATTATCCTGTTAAAAGTAATGTAATATTCAAAATAAAATAGAGTAAAACCTTACTAATTTGGAAATTTGAATCATTGAGAGGAAAGTGATTTTGATTCCAAGAATATGTATTTATTCGGCTATGTTGGGTCTTAGTTGCAGCATGCAGAATCTTTGGTTGCAGTGCAAGGACTCTCTAATTGTTGCATGCAGACTCATTAGTCGTGGCAGGCAGGTTCTTTTGTTGAAGCACATGGGCTCTCTAGTTGTGGTGCAAGGGCTCCAGAGTACTGGACACAGTAGTTGTGGTTTGGGCTTAGTTGCTCTGTGGCTTGTGGGATCTTAGTTCCCTGATCAGATATCAAATCCACATACCCTACTTTGCAAGGCAGATTCTTAATCACTGGACCACCAGGGAAATCCACAATAACAAGTATTTATTACATCCTTACTATGTTCCAGGTGCTAAGCGTCACAAATGTTGCTCTTGTCTTTCTTATTTTCAAATAATTTACTTCCACTAGCTCCTTCCTTTTAGCTTATGAAATACTGTTCAGATCTCTGCAATTGTTAGAAAAGAAGGAAAAGTAAACAGAACACCTATTTTTTGATCCTACACACTTCAACTCAATATCAAGTTCTCCATGCAAGAATCCTGAGAGTTATCCTAAATCCAAAATTCTTTATTATCTCCCATATCCAGCTGATCAGGTCTAGAAATATCTTTTCAGTCCATCCTTTCTTCTCATCATGAAGGCACTGCCTTTGGGCATGCCATATTATTTATTACCTGGCTTTGGAACAGTCTCCATTATATTGCTGCTAGAATGATCATTATAAATGCATATCTGATTCTCATTTTTCTTCTTAAAATCTTTCAGTTCTCTCATTGTAGGATAAGGTGCAAACTGTTGAATATTGCTTATAGGACTCTATAATTTGGGTCCTACCAAGAACTTCTTAATCTCTTCCACTCCTTCCCCTCACTGTCTTTGAATTCCATCTTCCAGTCTGTTGACCTCTTACCATATTGAGAAATCCTGTAAAGGAGATCTGATAAGTCAAAAGCAACCTCCTTCTTGGTACTTCTGTTTTGCATAAGAAATCAGATCTGCTTCAGTTTTGTACACATATTTGCATTACTAATTTAATCAGTTAGTAGGCAACATTATTCTTTGCAATCAACATTTTTAAAAAATTGGAGCATGAAACTTGGGGGTCATACCCTCATCTAATGTGGCATAGTCAAATCTTCCAACAATGCAATGCCTTCCACTAATAAATTCTGGTGATTTAAATTTTCTTCCTCTTCTTATGTAATTATTTTCTTTACCTATTTCTCCAAGAATCTGTTATCATCATTGAGGGAAAAACTTATCTTCAGTCAGTTCAGTCGCACAATCATGTCCGACTCTTTGCAACCCCATGAATCACAGCACGCCAGGCCTCCCTGTCCATCACCAGCTCCTGGAATCCACTCAGACTCATGTCCATCGAGTCATGTCCATCGAGTGATGCCATCCAGCCATCTCATCTTCTGTCGTCCCCTTCTCCTCCTGCCCCCAATCCCTCCCAGCATCAGAGTCTTTTCCAATAAGTCAGCTCTTCACATGAGGTGTCCAAAGTACTGGAGTTTCAGCTTCAACATCATTCCCTCCAAAGAAATCTCAGGGCTGATCTCCTTCAGAATGGACTGGTTGGATCTCCTTGCAGTCCAAGGGACTCTCAAGAGTCTTCTCCAACAGCACAGCTCAAAAGCATCAATTCTTCGGCGCTCAGCTTTCTTCACAGTCCAACTCTTACATCCATACATGACCACTGGAAAAACCATAGCCTTGACTGGATCTCGTGGACCCAATATATTGTTCAACAAAGGTTTGCTGAATGAACTTAACAAATTTAGAGGTTTTTTAAAAAAATTTTTTTGTAGATCTTCTTGTAAAATTTTCACTTATCTCATCCCAATAACTAATTTACAAGAGAAAAAAGAACAGAAATTAGCCAGCAATTGCAAAGTAAATCTTACAAGTCTAGAGTTAGAAGCTTTGTTCATACCTCACTGACAATGATGTAGTGAACATCTTTGAATGATGAAGATTAAAGAAATGATGGCATACACCATAAATTCTTGATGTTATCAAAGTAAAATTCTCAGCAGATGGACAGACTGTTGTTTCACCAGTGTTCATGGTTGACAAACATCTTGTATGTTTGTTATACTACTGTGTTAATAACAGAATTTCATTTTTTCCTGTGTGGATATTAAATATAAAGAGATAAAAGTGAAATTGGGAAACTGCCCATTTTAATTTGTTTTTTCCTGAAAAAACTCACATCTTATTTTTAACTAATTGCATTTCAACTCTAAAATTTCAATTTATGTAAGCTATTTCTCAGAATGCATGAAAATACAAGTAGGTTTGCTGATGAGCAATGAAACGTAATTAGCATATGAGTTCAAAATTTTTTTTTCTAATCAACCCCTGGAGTAGATTTTGTGCTTTAATAGGTATATTTATCAATCACATGTCAACTTTTAAAGTAATCTCAGATAAGTAATAAGCAGGACAATTCTAAAGTAGTTTGTAATAATTTTTGGCTTGAATACTAGTTGACTACTTTAAGAGAGATAAAAATAAAAATGGCTTAAACAAGATAGGAACTTTTTTTAAAAGCAAAGTTAGGGATAAAGATTGCAGGGTGCATGATCAGCTCACGGGCTTTTTTCTGATTGGTTGGTGGTAAGATAACAGTGTGATGTATTGGGAATCATAATCATCAATCTTCTGGCTCCAACTGAGGCAGGAGGCAGATGCCCTCACCCCCNACTTAAAAGCAAAGTTAGGGATAAGGATTGCAGGGTGCATGATCAGCTCATGGACTTTTTTCTGATTGGTTGGTGGTAAGATAACAGTGTGATGAATTGGGAATCATAATCATCAATCTTCTGGCTCCAACTGAGGCAGGAGGCAGATGCCCTCACCCCCACCTCCCCACCACCAGGGTAAAGCTATCAGAGATTCATTCTCTGTTAACTGAAACTCCAAGATGAGAATAGCCGAGCAATTAAGGGAGAAGGCTGGGCCTTGCCCAGAACACATATCTCTCATTTTCGAAGTCAGGAGACCTCTCTGACCACACATACACAGAAAGGCTCCTTGCAGGCCAAAGAGGCGAGCAGTGTCAAGGGATGCTCTACCCAGATGCCTTTTAAGTAAACTCCATCTTGGCTAAGAGATGTGTGTGCACACTTGGGCGGATCCTGAGATATACCAAATATGGATCCTGAATCAGGCCAATAAAAATGACTGGCCAAAGGAAACTTGGAAGAAATGTCCCATAAAAGTGGTTCAGACTGCCACAAGGGCACCCCTCAGTGATCCTCTCTCTCCTTGAGTCTGACCGTGAGTCTATACACACACTCATTTTTTCTCCTCTTAGTAAATACTTTACTTGCTTCACTGCTTTCCATCTTTGTGGAAATTCTTTGCTGCAAAACCAAAGGGCCAGGGACCTTGTCACTGACCACTCTGTCTAGGCTAGGATCTAGTGCTTTTATCGCCTTGACTCAGTCCAGTCTCTGTCTGGGAATCCAAGCTCTGCTCCAAGCCATTGCAAGCCAAGGCCACCCAAGATCACAGTCAGTCTGGGATCTATACATGTGGTCAGCAGTTTCTGTCTGGTGGGGTCCTGGTTTCTGTAAAGCAGCTCAAGGATGTGCATCTAATTGTTGTTTATGTACACTGAGAAGGAATTAGGAGTGCTGACTCTGTTTTATCTCTCATTCAACGAATATTCCAGCTACTATTACTTTTCTTACTTGTCTGCTCTTCCTTTGTTTCTCCATCTTCTCAAATCTCGAATCATTAACAATTTGAGTCAGTTTTGGAAAGTTGGGGAAGGCCTAGGAAACTAAGTTTTTTTTTTTTTTTGGTGCAAACAAGACATGGGAGACACACAGAAGTCCATCACTTGCAGGGTCCTGCTCCATTTACTTGGTTGCCTGTTTTAAGTTAGTTCATGACCAATACATTTGAGTTCCAATGCTCAGAAAGGGAGAAAGAAGTGGCTTATGTGGCTTTCACATTACTTTAGATCATCCTATTGGCTGCAAAGGGGTGCTGAGGAATATAGAACCCTTATTTAACTGCAAGGGAACTGTGTCTGTACCTTGGACACAAAATGTCCACTTAATACTAAAAGAAAGAAAGGGATAATGGATAGTAAAAGGCAGTGAACAGTCTTTATCACAGCTGTGCAACCCCAAAGATAGAAAGGTTTTCTGTAGAAAAATAAATGCCTAGTCTGTACTTTCTTAGGGTAAATCAATGTTTAGAATTGAAGAAGTCAAAGAAGAATGCCAAAATACCTGAAATTCTTTGCTGGCAGCAATCAGATGAGGAGGATATAAGCATTTTATCCACTGTAGCATATCTCAGTCTATTGTTCATACATAGTTCAGTGATGCACAACGTGGAAAAAAATGAGAAGCAACGATAGCAATGTTTGGATTGCTAAATTTGATTCTACATAGCATAAATCCTTTTCTTCACAATGTTCAAATGGCAACATCAATGCCATGATGAATTCTTCAGCAACTACCTGCTTAAAAACCAGGAAAACAAACCTCCCTGGAAGTGTGCCTGGAAGAGAAATGACCAGAGTTGTTTTACATTACTCATTGTCCATTATAGTTACTTCCTAATGAAATTTCATGTCTGTCCTGATTTCATCGCAGTTGCTCCCGAGGAAGAGAAAACTCTCCTGGGAAAATAGTTCTTTCAAGTTCTCTAACAGGTTTCTGTTGATCTAGCTACCCCCAATTTCAGATCAACCAGATTTTCTTGCTTGTTTGTCCAAATTCTCTATCACAGGGTGACTAAAGCATAGCTTCTGACATTTCACATAGATATTAGAAACACTTTTAGGCAATGGATGACATCAGAACAATTTGCATCAGAAATCCTATTATTCACTGAGATTAATTAACAGTGTGGTATTTAGGGAATTAACATTACAATTCCTCTTGATGCTAGTTGCAGTTTGTCTCCCCTGCAGGGATGACACTGAATGAAATCTTGCAAGTCACTTCAAAATAAAATAACTATGAGAAATAAATGTGTGCTGAGCTAGTCCCAGAAAATACTTGAAAAAATTGCTTGCAAAGCTCCCTTGTTTAATATGTTAGATTTTGGTTAGCTTTGCTCTAATTATAAGTTTATAACCAACCTGAAAGT
Source organism: Neotragus moschatus (assembly GCA_006410615.1). Classification (NCBI taxonomy): domain Eukaryota; kingdom Metazoa; phylum Chordata; class Mammalia; order Artiodactyla; family Bovidae; genus Neotragus; species Neotragus moschatus. The sequence continues at coordinate 1,679,654 of SJYA01002930.1, read as the reverse complement.
GAGAAAAAGTTAGCAACTAGAGCTGAGTACAAAAACATTCCTGCCCGCCTCCGCTCCCTCCACAAACTTTGTATGGTTTTGTTAAAGGATTGGTTCTTTGCACTCCTTAAAATGTAGTTGGTATCATCAGTCATGTCCGGAGTAGATAGCCTTTCCCTTCTCCAGGGGATCTTCCCAACCCAGGAATCAGACCCAGGTCTCCCACATTGCAGGCAGATTCTTTATCAGCTGAGCCACAAGGGAAGCCCAAGAATACTGGAGTGGGTAGCCTATCCCTTCTCCAGTGGACCTTCCTGACCCAGGAATCGAACCGAGGTCTCCTGCATTGCAGGTGGATTCTTTACCAACTGAGCTATCAGGGAAGCAGTTGGTATCTTCAGCCTGGTTATTTGTCTCAGTCTTGGTTTATGTCTGTGAAAATTAATAAATAGAAGCCTCATTTAAAAAGCACTCAGGNTGACCCAGGAATCGAACCGAGGTCTCCTGCATTGCAGGTGGATTCTTTACCAACTGAGCTATCAGGGAAGCAGTTGGTATCTTCAGCCTGGTTATTTGTCTCAGTCTTGGTTTATGTCTGTGAAAATTAATAAATAGAAGCCTCATTTAAAAAGCACTCAGGAGGTCAGAAGGGAGAGTGCTCATGCCTTACCATTCCATACCGATTGCATACCCAACAGGAAGAAACTTCAGTTCAGTTCAGTTCAGTTGCTCAGTCGTGTCCGACTCTTTGCAACCCCATGAACTGCAGCATGCTAGGCCNAGTTTTACTATGTTTTTTGCTTGCATGGGTGAATGTTCAGTCGCTCAGTTGTGTCCAACTCTTTGCAGCCCTATTGACTGTAGCCCACTAGGCTCCTGTGTCCATGGGATTTTCCAGGCAAGAATACTGAAGTGGATTGCCATGCTCTTATCTAGGGGGTCTTTCTGACTCTGGGATCAAATCCATGCCTCCTGCATTGGCAGGGGGATTCTTTACTGCAGAGCTATCGGGGAAGACTAGTCTATAATTCCTTGCCATCTTATCCATCCAGTAAGGTTTTAAAATATTTTATCCAGCATGTTATGTTTTCAGTGCAGTGTTGATCAATGTATTTAAGTTTACCATATTGCAGTTGTGTATATAGATTTTCAAAAATTATAAATATGTGAGTAAATCAGTGCAAATTTGAGCTTCACAAATAAAGCTGTAAATATCAATATTGATCAATATAAATGCATGAAAGATTCTTGAAAATAATAACAACTAATATTTATTATATTCCTCCCCCACTGTGCCAGGCACTGATCTAAACATTTAAAATTTGCTAAAACATTTAATCTTCATAATAATCTTATGATATATATGCTATTATTATCTCAGNGTCCATGGGATTTTCCAGGCAAGAATACTGAAGTGGATTGCCATGCTCTTATCTAGGGGGTCTTTCTGACCCTGGGATCAAATCCATGCCTCCTGCATTGGCAGGGGGATTCTTTACTGCAGAGCTATCGGGGAAGACTATTCTATAATTCCTTGCCATCTTATCCATCCAGTAAGGTTTTAAAATATTTTATCTAGCATGTTATGTTTTCAGTGAAGTGTTGATCAATGTATTTAAGTTTACCATATTGCAGTTATGTATATAGATTTTTAAAGATTATAAATATGTGGGTAAATCAGTGCAAATTTGAGCTTCACAAATAAAGCTGTAAATATCAATATTGATTAATATAAATCCATGAAAGATTCTTCAAAATAATAACAACTAATATTTATTATATTCCTCCCCCACTGTGCCAGGCACTGATCTAAGCATTTAAAATTTGCTAAAACATTTAATCTTCATAATAATCTTATGATATATATGCTATTATTATCTCAGNATTGATCAATATAAATGCATGAAAGATTCTTGAAAATAATAACAACTAATATTTATTATATTCCTCCCCCACTGTGCCAGGCACTGATCTAAACATTTAAAATTTGCTAAAACATTTAATCTTCATAATAATCTTATGATATATATGCTATTATTATCTCAGTTATATATATGAGACACTGAGGCACAGACAAGTTATTTTTCTGTTTTCTTAAAATGCAGTTCAAGTTATGCTATTAAGTGATAAAATGAGAATGCAAATCTAGGCAGTCTGAATCCAGATTATATTGCTTCACATTTAGTTAACTATTAATATATACAAAAGTCCAATGAAAATGGCATCGAGTGGGGTTAATCGTGATTTAGTGATTTTGAAGGAAGTGAGTAGGAGCTTGGGAGGGTTCAGGGGGAGGAATATTAACTAGAACTTTAAATTTCTTCATCTTATCTCTAGGGCTGCTCATTTCCACTGAAATAATTTAAATTATTGAGATGAAGTCCTCCAACCTCCTTTTTTATCTAAATCTATTGACATTTTCACTCTTCCTCTTGTTCTCTGCTCCTGACCCAAGAAGGAGTCTCCATCTTTCCTTTCCAAGAGTGACCCTCCATCTGGGTTCCCTTGGACCCACTTTGTAAATATTTTCTTCTTTCATTTTTTCCTTCCCTCTTAACTAGTTTATTTTTCTGCCCACCAAGTGCACTTCCATTGTACTTTTTGTTGGGACTTCCCTGGTTGTTCAGTGGCTAGGACCCTGCACTCCTAATGTGGGGGCCTGAGTTGGATCCCTGGTCAGAGAACTTGATCTCACATGCTCTAACTGAAGATCTGGCAAAGTGAAAGTGAACGTGAAGTTGCTCAGTCATGTCTAACTCTTTGTGACCCCATGGATTGTAGCCTGCTAGGCTCCTCCATCTATGGAACTTTCCAGGCAAGAGTACTGGAGTGGGTTGCCATTTCCTCCTCCAGTGGGTCTTCCCGACACAGGGATAGAATCTGGTTTTCCTGCACTGCAGGCAGACTCTACCATCTGAGCCACCAGGGCCTCCTAAAGATCTGGCATGCCACAGCCAAATAAATAAAATAAACTTTTTGTCATTCAGAGTATCAATGCCATAAACTGTCTTCCTTCTTTATTAAGTGTTTTGAATGATAATCGTGGTCAGAGAATAATGACCTCCCTTGGGTGCTCAGATCCTTGTCCCTGGCAAGAGGTATATATATATATGTATGATTGAATTAAGGATCCTGAGATGAGGAAATCCTGGATTATCTGAATGGGTTCAATGTAATCACAGGGATTCCTAAAAGAAGGAAGAGTGAGGCATAAGATAAAAGAGTTTCAAAGATGGTACCCTGCTGGTTTTGAAAATGTGTGAAGAGGCCATAAGCTAAGAACACAGAATGCCTTTAAAAGCTAAGAAAGGCAAGGAAATCAATTCTTCCTCAGAGCTTCCAGAAAGAAAACAGCTCTCCTGACTCCTCGATTTTAGCTCAGTGAGATTCATCTTATATTTCTGACCTTCAGATCTGTAAGAGAATACATTTGTGTTTTTTTTAGTCACTCAGTTGTACTATTTTTTCTTTTTTTTTTTTCAACAACAGCAATAGGAAAGTAATACAAGAACCTATGACTCTGCCTCTGAATCTTCACCACCAGAAATTCTGTGCTCAGCTTCCACCACTCTACCCAAAGGGCTCTCTCTGAGGTTTCCGTAATCTACTCATCAATCACTGCTGACTTCTCTGAGATTGGGGAGGCTTTCATTTGCAGAAAAAAAAAACACTTTGATATTTAAAATTACCATTTAATTTTTGAAGTTACAAGTGAAAAAAAAAAATCTCAAACTAACAACCAAAAACCCCAAAAGTTTGTCATTAGCTCTCAGGTTCACCTTACAAATCTTATTCTTTTTATAACTTTAGCAATTTTTAGCTATCACTTTTCAAGGAGCTTTGGATTAATATTTAGGAACGTTCACAAACATAGTTAATTAGACTCACTTAAACCTTTCAGCCTTTACTTTTGAGTTTAATAGCTTTGATTTATCTCACAAACACTGTAATCTATTTTTATAAGCAAAATCTTCTCAAGGCTCTTAATTCTTATAAATCTGAAAAAAAATGAGTAAACTTGCTAATATAGTAAAATCTGGTTTCTCTTAATAGTAAGATTCCAACTAAAATCAGCAGTCTAAATCAATTATTCAAGTACTACTTAAAAATTCATAGTGTACAACCTATAGATAAACATCAGGATAAACAGTTTAACCTAGCATTTCCAAAATTAAGTGAATAAGAACCATCAACCCCATCACATCACTTATTAACACCCACACAGCTAGCAGTTTGGGAGATACTGCTCACCTCTGTTTCGTTCATTCTCATTATCTCACTTCAGCTCAGTCCTTCATTAGCTCCCACCTAGACTAGTCTATTTAGTCTTCTAAATAGAATCTCAGCTTCTTTTCATTCTCATTTTACGTCTATTCTTTAAATGCCACCAGGTGATCTTTGCACAACACATTTCTTTTTTATTTAATTGGAGGATACTTGGTTTATAATACTGTGTTGGTTTCTGCCATACATCAGTATGAATCAGCCATATTCATATTGCCTGAATCAGAGGTATACATGTATCCTCTCCATCCTGAACCTCCCTCCCACCTCCCACTTCATCCACTCCTCTAGTTTGTCACAGGGCACCTGATTTGAGCTTTCTGCATCATACAGCAAATTTCCACTGGCTATCTATTTTAAGTATGGTTATTTATATGTTTCCATGCTGCTCTCTAAATTCTTCCCACCCTCTCCTTGCTCTACTGTGTCCACAAGGCTGTTCTCTATGTCTTCATCTCCATTGCTGCCCTGCAAATAGGCTCATTAGTACCATCTTTCTAGATTCCATATATATATGCATTATTATATGATATTTGTTTTTCTCTTTCTGACTTTACTCTGTATAATGGGCTCAAGGTTCATCCACCTCATTAGGATTGACTCAGATGTGTTCTTTTTATGGCTGAGTAATAGTCCATTGTATATATGTACCACAGCTTCTTTATTCCATTCACCTGTTACTGGATATCTAGGTTGCTTCCATGTCCTTTGTTGTTGTTGTTCAGTCACTCAATCATATCTCAATCATATCTCAGTCATATCCCATGGACTGCAGCATACCAGGCTTCCCTGTCCTTCACTATCTCCTGGAGTTTGCTCAGACTCATGTCCATTGAATCGAGGGTGCCATCCAACTGTCTCATCCTCTGTTCCCCTCTTCTCTTTCTGTCCTGAATCTTTCCCAGCCTCAGTGTCTTTTCCAATGGGTCGACTCTTTGCTCAGGTGGCCAGAGTATTGGAGCTTCAGCTTCAGCATCAGTCTTTCCAATGAATATTCAGGGTTGATTTCCTTTAGGATTGACTGGTTGGATCCCCTTGCTGTCCAAGGGACTCTCAAGAGTCTTCTCCCACACCACAACTCGAATGTGTCAATTCTTTGGCACTCAGCCTTCTTTATGGTCCAACTCTCACATCCGTACATAACTACTTGAAAAATCATAGCTTTGATTATTTGATTTTGGTGGCAAAGTGATGTCTCTGCTTTTTAATACGNTGTCCAAGGGACTCTGAAGAGTCTTCTCCCACACCACAACTCGAATGTGTCAATTCTTTGGCACTCAGCCTTCTTTATGGTCCAACTCTCACATCCGTACATAACTACTTGAAAAATCATAGCTTTGATTATTTGATTTTGGTGGCAAAGTGATGTCTCTGCTTTTTAATACGATGTTTAGGTTAGTCATAGCTTTTCTTCCAAGGAGCAAGTGTCTTTTACTTTCACGGCTGCAGTTGCTGTCTGCAGTGATTTTGGAGTGTCAAACTCTTTGTGACCCCATAGACTGTAGCATGCCAGACTCCTCAGTCCATGGAATTTTCTAGGCAAGAATACTAGAGCAGGTTGCCATATCCTACTCTGGAGGATCTTCCAAATGTTTGGGATTTAGGTTCTTCTATTTTCTTTTGTTGGAGTGATAGTCCCTTCTGTAGAGGTTTATAGCTCTTTAATTTTCTGTCATGTTTCTTTGAAAATGGTACTTAAAGTGAATAAATGTCCCTCTATTGACAGGAAAAACAATAGCTGGAATAATCCTGTCAGTTTAGCTGTTTTATTACTTCTGAATTTATCTTTGTCTGAGATCTGAACCCTTCATTTGAACTTCGTCTTGTTGGTGTTTTTCAGACATTACATTTCAAGTCCCACAGTAGTCAAATTAAGCGACAATAATTGTAATTAATTACATCAATCCTTCCTATTGCTTTTATAACAAAACAAAACAAAACAAAATAAAACAAAACAAAAAGCTTTAAGCAGCACTTTCTTGTATCTTCCCAGGGGGCGCTAGTGATAAAGAACCTGCCTGCCAGTGCAGGCGATATGAGAGGTGGGTTTAATCTTCCCCTGGGTGGGGAAAATCCCCTGAAGGAGGTCATGGCAACTTACTCCATTCTTGCCTGGAGAATCCCCTGGACAGAGGAGGCTGGTGTGGGCTACAGTCCACAGGATTGCAGAGTCATACACAACTCAAGTGACTCAGTATACATGCACAGACATATGTATATATATTAGAAAAATGAAATCCTGCCATCTTAAATTTCTTCTAATAGATTAAACATGATTTTTTTCCCCCTAAGAACCTTGGAATAGCTTCTGTTAGGAGATGCTGTGATTAGAGAAGGGAACAGTGTTGTGTCTGCCATTTGAATAAGGAGGCAGTAAAGTCTATAATGCTGAGCTTATCAAAGGGGAAGCTTGAAATATACATCAAATATACATCAAAGGGAATTTAATCTAGGCAAAGTTAAAAATAAGAATGTCCATTTCACGGAGAAGTGCTAATGAAAAATTGCAGAGTGTGAAGAAAGACTTATCATCTGGGAAAAACTGTCTGAAAAGGGAAGATATAACATTAGCTGGTGACAAACACCATCATCCAAGATTTTATGTATCAAATGACTAGAGTTTAGACTGAAGTATCTGCTAATTTAATGGATTTTTTTTAGTTTGGCTCTTTAGGAAGCTGTTTGGGCCTTGCCAGTGGTTCAGCCATAAAGAATCTGCCTGCAATGCAGGAGACTCAGGAGATGCTGGTTTGATCGTTGGGTCAGGAAGATCCCCTGGAGGAGGACATGGCAACCCACTCCAGTGTTCTTGCTTGGAGAATCCAATGGACAGAGAAGCCTGGCAGGCTACTGCCCATAGGGTCACAGACATGACAAAGCAATTGAGCACACATGAGCACGCAGGGAATCTGTCAGTATTCATCAATGAAGTTTAATTTTTAAGTGAGAATAACCATGCTTATGATATTAATATCTCTGGAAACATCCATCCAGTTTTATTTCTGAATGCATAATTTGCTTTATTGAGTTATGGTTAGTGTACCTTTAAGAATAGTTATCTTGGTTGGTTGAACTTTACCATTCATTAGGCTGAAGTCAAGGTCATCAGTTCTATCCTTTCAAATGCCTATTATGCAGACTAAATCTCTATTATGGGGCTATAGACAATGCAAGAATTCCAGGTGGCGGTCTCACACATACCAGCCACTGATCAAAAGTGGGTGGCTAAGAGAAAACATGTTATTCCTGTTTGAAAAAACAACTCAAAATACAAGTCACACTGGTGGTGACTCAGTATCTTCATTTTCATACATAAAATAACAACCCATGCCTTAATGTGAAAGGCATTTCAAATTATAATACAGAGAGTCTGCTAATTGTTCATGGGGCATACATGACTTATTCAAATAAGGGTTTTTCAAGAATTATAATATTTAAGTTAGATGCTGTGTTTCTAGTACAATGTTCAGGAAGAGATCTTTTATGTTTATTTGGAAAAATATGTATCCAGTATTTTTGAAAATAGGAGATACTTAGCAAGTTAGAGAAAGGACTAGTTTTGTCTTTTGGACTTGAATATTAATTTTGTTTAAAAAGTTGCTTACCAGCAAGTTGAGCAAATGATCTTTGACAAATGAGTATGTTACTTACCTTTAGAGGATTTAGCTCTGCAGGACATTTTATGAGTTTTTTATGTGTTTTACAGTATAATGATCTCTGAATTTGGATATATCTAGCTAAGTTACACTTTGAAAAAAAAATTGACTTTCAGTGCAACTCCAACTGAGTTTGGGTTGGAGTCTGGGATCTCTCCATATCTTCTATTTCAAAATTCTTGGANGTATGTTACTTACCTTTAGAGGATTTAGCTCTGCAGGACATTTTATGAGTTTTTTATGTGTTTTACAGTATAATGATCTCTGAATTTGGATATATCTAGCTAAGTTACACTTTGAAAAAAAAATTGACTTTCAGTGCAACTCCAACTGAGTTTGGGTTGGAGTCTGGGATCTCTCCATATCTTCTGTTTCAAAATTCTTGGAAGGACTGTTTGAAAATAACAGCTATTGCTAAGATCATCCCTTATAAAATACATGCCATACAACTTAGAATTAATTCTGGCAAAAATAATAAATGTTAATACACCAAATATCCCAGGATCAAGGCTGAAAATCATTATCCTTATGTAAACTTCTTTTATTTATAATACAAAGGAAATTGATGTTCATCATTATGCCTATGAAGCATTCCAAGATATGAAGAAGGTGCTGAGTTAATAAAAGTTAGCTTACATTTGCTGCAGTCCATGGGGTCACATTCAAATGGGTATATCTTTTCATTTCCTGCTTTGCCTTTAGCTTCTTTTCTTTTCTCAGCTATTGGTAAGGCCTCCTCAGACAACCATTTTACCTTTTTGCATTTCTTTTTCTTGGAGATGGTCTTGATCACACCTCCTGTACAATGTCACGAATCTCCGCCCATGGTTCTTCAGGCACTCTGTCTATCAGATCTAATCCCTTGAATCTATTTGCCACTTCCACTGTATAATCATATAGGATTTGATTTAGGCCATATCTGAATGGCCTAGTGGTTTTCCCTACTTTCTTCAATTTAAGTCTGAATTTGGCAATGTGGAGTTCATGATCTGAGCCACAGCTCCCAGTCTTGTTTTGATGACTGTATAGAGCTTTGGCTGCAAAGAATATAATCAATCTGATTTTGGTATTGACCATCTGGTGATGTCCATATGTACAGTCTTCTCTTGTGTTGTTGGAAGAGGGTGTTTGCTATGACCAGTGTGTTTTCTTGGCAAAACTCTGTTAGCCTTTGCCCTGCTTCATTTTGTACTCCAAGGCCAAATTTTCCTATTACTCCAGATATCTCTTGACTTCTTACTTTTACATTTCAATCCCCTATGATGAAAAGGACAGCTTTTTTGGGTGTTAGTTGTAGAAGGTCTTGTAGGCCTTCACAGAACCGCTCAACCTCAGCTACTTCAGCATTACTGGTTGGGGCATAGACTTGGATTACTGTGATGTTGAATGGTTTGTCTTGGAAATGAACAGAGATCATTCTGTCATTTTTGAAATTGTACCCAAGTAGTGCATTTCGGACTCTTTTCTACTCCATTTCTACTAAAGGAGTCTTGCCCACAGTAGTACATATAATGTTCATCTGAATTAAATTTGCCCATTCCAGTCCATTTTAGTTCACTGATTCCTAAATTGTCAGTGTTCACTCTTGCCATCTCCTGCTTGACCACTGCTAATTTACCTTGATTCACGGACTTAACATTCCAGGTTTCTATGCAATATTGCTCACTACAGCATTGGACTTTACTTCTTTCACCACTTACATCCACAACTGGGGGTTGTTTTCACTTTGGTTCTGTATCTTCATTCTCTCTGGGGTTATTACTCCACTCTTCCCAGGTGCATATTGGACACCTACCGACCTGGCGAGTTCATCATTCAGTGTTCTATGTTTTTGGCTTTTCATACTGTTCATGGGGTTCTCAAGGCAGGAATACTGTAGTGGTTTGGCATTCGCTTCTCCAGGTGACCACCTTTTGTCAGAACTCTCCACCATGACCTGTCCATCTTGGGTGGCCCTACACAGCATGGCTCATAGTTTCATTGAGTTAGACAAGGCTGTGGTCCATGTGATCAGATTGGTTAGTTGTCGGTGATTGTGGTTTTCATTCTGTCTGCCCTCTGATGGAGAAGGATAAGAGGCTTATGGAAGCTTACTGTTGGAGAGACTGACTGTGGGGAAACTGGGTCTTGTTCTGATGGGCGGGACCATGCTCACTAAATCTTTAATCCAATTTTATGCTGATGGGCAGGGCTGTGTTCCCTCTCTGTTGTTTGACCTGAGACAAAACTATGGTGGAGGTAAGGAAGATAATGGCAGTGTCATTCAAAAGGTCTCCTGAATGCACTGGCACACTCAGTGCCCCTGCCCATGTAGCAGGCCACTGCCGACCCACGCCTCCACTAGAGAGACTCCTGGGACTCACAGGCAAGTCTGGGACAGTCTCTTATGGGGTCACTGCTCCTTTCTTCTCGCTCCTGGTGCACACAAGGTTTTGTTTGTGCCCTCCATTTGAATGCAGAATTCCAGAGAATAACAGGGAAAGATAAGAAAGCTCCTTCGTGATCAATGCAAAGAAATAGAGGAAAACAATAGAATGGGAAAGACTAGAGATCTCTTCCAGAAAATTAGAGATACCAAGGAAACATTTCATGCAAAGATGGGCTCAATTAAGGACAGAAATGGTATGGACCTAACAGAAGCAGAAGATATTAAGAGGTGGCAAGAATACGCAGAAGAACTATACAAGAAAGATCTAAATGACGCAGATAATCATTGATGATGGTGTGATCACTCACCTAGAGCCAGACATCCTGGAATGCGAAGTCAAGTGGGCCCTAGGAAGGATCACTGTGAGAAAAACTAGTGGAGGTGACAGAATTCCAGTTGAGCTGTTTAAAATCCTAAAAGATAATGCTGTGAAAGTGCTGCGCTCAATATGTCAGCAAATTCAGAAAACTCAGCAGTGGCCACAGAACTAGAAAAGATCAGTTTTCAATCAAATTGCAAAGAAATCAATGCCAAAGAATGCTCAAACTACCACACAATTGCACCCATCTCACGTGCTAGCAAAGTAATGCTCAAAATTCTCCAAGCTAGGCTTCAACAGTTCATGAACCGTGAACTTTCAGATGTTCAAGCTGGTTTTAGAAAAGGCAGAGGAACCAAAGATCAAATTGCCAACATCTGATCATGGAAAAAGCAAGAGAGTTCCAGAAAAACATCTATTTCTACTTTATTGACTATGCCAAAGCCTTTGACTGTGTAGATCACAATAAACANGATATTCAAGCTGGTTTTAGAAAAGGTAGAGGAACCAGAGATCAAATTGCCAACATCCACTGGATCATGGAAAAAGCAAGAGAGTTCCAGAAAAACATCTATTTCTACTTTATTTATGCCAAAGCCTTTGACTGTGTGACAATAAACTGTGGAAAATTTTTGAAGAGATGGGAATACCAGACCACCTGACCAGCCTCCTGAGAAATCTTTATGCAGGTCAAGAAACAACAGTTAGAACTGGACACGGAACAACAGACTAGTTCCAAATCAGGAAAGGAATACAAGGCAGTATATTGTCACCCTGCTTATTTAACTTATATGCAGAGTATATCATGCAAAATGCTGGGGTAGATGATGCGGAAGCTGGAATCAAGATGCCAGGAGAAATAACAATAATCTCAGATATGCAGATGCCACCACTCTTGTGGCAGAAAGTGAAGAGGAATTAAAGAGTCTCTTGATGAAAGTCAAAGAGGAGAGTGAAAACGTTGGCTTACAACTTAACATTCAGAAAACTAAGATCATGGTATCTGGTCCCATAGCTTCATGGCAAATAGATGGGGAAACAACGGAAACAGTGAGACTATTTTCTCGGACCCCAAAATCACTGCAAAGGGTGACTGCAGCCATGAAATTAAAGGACACTTGCTCCTTGATAGAAAAGCTATGACTAACCTAGACAGAATATTAAAAAGCAGAGACATTACTCTGCCAAAAAACTTCTGTCTAATAAAGCTATGGTTCTTCCAGTGGTCATGTATGGATGTGAGAGTTGGACTGTGAAGAGAGCTAAGCACTGAAGAATTGATGGTTTTGAACTGTGGTGTTGGATAAGACTCTTGAAAGTCCCTTGGACTGCAAGGAGATCCAACTAGTCAATCCTAAAGGAAATCAGTCCTGAATATTCACTGGAAAGACTGATGCTGAAGCTGAAACTCCATACTTTGGCTACTACCTGATGTGAAGTACAGACTCATTGGAAAAGATCCTGTTGTTGGGCAAGATTGAAGGCAGGAGGAGAAGGGGACGACAGAGGATGAGATGGTTGGATGGCCTTACTGACTCGATGGACATGAGTTTGAGCAAACTTCAGGAGTTGGTGATGGACAAGGAACCCTGGCGTGCTGCAGTCCATGAGGTTGCAAAGAGCTGACATGACTGAGCAACTGAACTGAACTGATGGGATCACACAAAGTCAGTGATCATGACTGAGCAACTGAACAACAACTTACATTTGATGCAGTTTTGGAGTTAGTGTACTTTATTGTATTCTGTTTGACAGCTGATTATTTTTGTGTGTTGTATGAGGTGACTTTCAATATCCCAGAATAGAGTCTATAAAATTTCTGAGCAGATTGAGCCCACAAAACATATTTGTACACCAATTTGTTTGGAACTAGGAAAATATACATCTATGAAAACAGTTATATTTTTATACAGAAACATTTATTGTATATTTATTATGTGCCAGATAGTACAGGGATAAAGGAAAGATGACTAATACTTCCTCAAAGACCTTACAACAGTTGGTGAGTGTGATAAAATGTTGAATGCTTTGGGAACACATACAACGGGTATATAAATTATTCTAGGGGCCAAAGAAGACTTTCCTTGGAGGGCAAAATCTGAATAATTTTAAAGAATAAATAAGTATTAGCATATTGGCCGTGTGAGGAAGGAGGTGGGTAACCCAAGAAGAGAGGACAGTACATGTGAAATCACGGTGACATGAAACACTAGGATATATTCTGGTAGCTACTAGTGGTCTGATGGAGCCCCAGAGCATGGGACTGATGGGGAGAATAGGGCAGCAAAGAGGCTGTATCACTTTGAAGCTATAGGAAGTTTTTGATATCTCATTAACAGGAAAATGAAATAATGAAGTTAATGGTTTTGCAAGACTACCCTTGTAGTTCTGTGGAGGGTCAGTTGAAGGAGTGTCACAAGATACAGGAAAACCAGGTGGCTGATAATGCATCCCATTCTCTATACAGGGTCAGAATAGTCTCTTTGAACTGATTGTGAGACAGATGCTATACTGCTCTTATTTCTGTACCATTTCACTATCTCACCAGACGGATCTCCTTTCTCTTTCTTCAGCTCCCCAAGCCTCTGAAGGTTAAGAGAATAGATTCCCATGTGAATTTGAGGTGAGAAGGTGGGCATAGAATTGATGACATCTGTAGCAACTTGCGGAGAAGGCAATGGCACCCCACTCCAGTACTCTGGCCTGGAAAATCCCATGGACGGAGGAGCCTGGTAGGCTGCGGTCCATGGGGTCACTAAGAGTCGACATGACTGAACGACTTCACTTGCTCTTTTCACTTTCCTGCATTGGAGAAGGAAATGGTGACCCACTCCAGTGTTCTTGCCTGGAGAATCCCAGGGACGGGGGAGCCTGGTGGGCTGCCATCTCTGGGGTCACATAGAGTCGGACACGACTGAAGTGACTTAGCAGCAGCAGCATCTACATATCTGAGGTTACTGATACTTCTCCCGGCAATCTTGATTCCAGTGAGTTGGCTCTTAGCATCAAGTGGCCAAAGTATTGTACTCAGAGCAATTTCAGCTAAGTTGCAGACAAATATGACAAAAAGAAACAAAATATAGAGAATNGCAGCATCTACATATCTGAGGTTACTGATACTTCTCCCGGCAATCTTGATTCCAGTGAGTTGGCTCTTAGCATCAAGTGGCCAAAGTATTGTACTCAGAGCAATTTCAGCTAAGTTGCAGACAAATATGACAAAAAGAAACAAAATATAGAGAATTCTACTACTGAAAAAAATTCATTTTTTAAAATATTTTGTTCTAACAGTCATAGGATGGCCTGAAATATTCTGAACTTAGCAATTCCAAAGAAAACTTTCTTTTTGTCAATTACAACAGAACAATGGAATGTATAATGAAAAGAAACCAAGGCTAGCAAAGGTTTTCTTCTTAAGAGCTGCTATTTGTGAAAATTGTCCTTTAGTCCTGTTCCATTTGTTAAAAATATTTTTTGTAAGTAAACAAAGTTGAATGGCTATACTTAGCAGAAAAGAATGACCCTTTACACAAACCAAGAAGTATAATCCTTAGTAGGTTAACTCAAAGCTCTGTTGCTACACCTGGCCTTTCAAAATTTCTCAGTTTTAGACATCTGCAACACAAGGTTAATTTTAATTGGGAAAAATATCTTCTAAGAATTTTTGGTGAAATACAGCATTACAGAGTCTTTGCTCATTTTCACATATTTTAATATTCATTCTTAAAGTTTAGGGTTCTGTTAGATGGACAAAAACTATTTACTGAATCACTTAACAGAAGGGTAATCATTCATAATTAATAGATAAACTTTATTGAATGGCCAATAAAATTGATAACATCTTTTCATCACTACCTCCCATGATTATAGGTGTGTATGACTGAATCTTGTTCCATACAGTTGAATGATAGGATTTAGTACTTTATACTGCATTGCTTGGCATATAGTATTCTCTTTGAGAAGCTGACATCCTCCCTTCAAGACATATGACCAGCTTAGGAAAACGTTGCTGAAATCAGGCTCTATTCTGCTGATGTTACACAAAACTGTAGGACTTCAAACATGGCGCTGCTCCAGAAATGTGTGCTATTTTTCTTAGACAGCATGAAGTATACAATAAAAAAGTCACATCTGGTGTTAGTTTTCATCTTGTTTATCAGTTCACATCTTCATCATCACGGCGTCAACTTTTTAGGTTGTAACTGTGGATTCATGGGTCAGATGAATTAAGGCATCTGAGCAGAGTAGTCCTTCCAGGATGCGTTTACATTCCCAGGTTATTTATAGATCAGTTGTTTGGCACTCAGAGTATATTTTCCTTTTGAAAAACTATATTATAAATGATAGTTATATTCCAAGCCCATGAATAGATTAAATTTTTTGATTGTTTTTGGTGAGAGGAAGAAAGTTCATAAATGGAATACATTCATAAGCCTATAATTTAGAGACTAAAATGTACTGCATTACTGTATTCTCTTAAAGAATACTCTTAAGAGAATGCTCTCTTAAGAATTACTGTATTCTCTTAAAGCAGAATTTCTTTTAATTTTTAATTTGTTATATACTAAATTCATGAGCTCCCTTTTCCCAGTAGATTGACTCTCACCATCTCTCTTATCTTCCAGCCCACTTTCCCATTCCTTCTCTTCCCTCCCTCGATCTGTTTCCCAGAAAGAACATAAGACACTTATGATTTAACTTTCTTATTGTTGTTGTTCAGTCACCAAGTTGTATCCTACTCTTTGCAACCCCACGGACTGCAGTAAGCCAGCATCCTCTGTCCTCCACTATCTCTCAGAGTTTGCTCAATTTTATGTTCATGTGTCCATCACCACAGTCAGCGATGCTGTCTCACCATTTCATCCTCTGCTGCCCTCTTCTTTTGCCCTCAGTCTTTCCCAGCATCAGAGTTTTTTCTAATGAGTTGGCTCTTGGCATAAGGTCAGTTATACTAATTATCAATATGTATTCTTTACTTTGATCTCCTGATGTGAAGAGTCGACTCCTTGGAAAAGATCCTGATGCGGCGAAAGATTGAAGGCAAGAGGAGAAGGGGATGACAGAGGATGAAGTGGTTGGATGGCATCACTGATTCAATGGACATGGGTTTGAGAAAAACTCCAGAAGATAGTGAAGGACAGGGAAACCTGGCATACTATATGGCCCATGGGGTCTCAAAGAGTCGGACGCAACCGAGCGACTGAACAACAAATTCTTTTTCTCTTCCCAATGACTATGTCACTTCAGTATTTTAAANGTCTATAGTGTCACTTCTATCCCTGTCTCCTATCCAAGCAAACACATACCACTAGGAAATTGTGAGTAATGTAAACTTTAGGAAGATGAAAGTGTGCTTTAAGTCTCAGGTGAACAGCATTGCATTCCAAAAAAAGAAAAGCCCATCAGATATATCTTTTATCTGCAAAGCAGCTCTTCTCAGTCTCCATGCAGCCTCTAGCTCTTGGTTCCAGACTCTTCCCAACTCCTTTTTTTGTTGTTGTTGTTACCAGTACAGCAGGTTTAATAGTGGCCCACAAAGGTATACCCAAGTTGTAACCCCCAGAATCTGCAAAGGTGACCTTATTTGGAAAAACAATCTTTGCACCCGTAAATTGTGGATTTTGAGATGAGATCACTCTGGATTTAGGGTGGGCCCTTGTTTGTTTGTGCTCAGTTGTGTCTTACTCTTTGCAACTCCATGGACTGTAGCCCTCCAGGCTCCTCTGTTCACAGAAGAATACTGGAGTGGGTTGCTAGTATTTTACATCCACTAATATTTTTATATCCCTTTCCTTAAACAAAGGAATTTAGCTTATCCCAAGTTTTTCTAATTTTTCATCTTCACACTCTACCAAACTCTTTCATCAAGTCTGTGAAAGACCATTACATTAGAAATTATGTGCTCAGCAGAAAAAAAGTTCTTTAACTTCTAGGATTCACTTTTCTTAGAATTTGTAAATTGTGAATAATAGTAGGCTTTTCATCATTTTTTTTTCTTTCTTGTCATAGGACTTTCCAAGAATAGCTTAGACATCAGAGAAGGTGGCCTGGAAAGCAGTGTAAAAGGGCAGAGAGCTTCGACTACCCTGGATGGCACTTTGTGCAGCATCAGGCAGGTGAAGCCCTGCTGTAAGACGTGTGCCTCAGCGTGGCGCAGAATATGAGCTGAACTGCAGTCCTCTACTCACCCACTTAGCCAAGCACTCTTGTGCAGAGCCCGACCGGCACGACTCTGTGTGCTGCCCCTGAAGAGTGAGGAACAAAGTGCCAAGTGGAACCTCTGTGAAAGGTGACCTCTGAGAAGTTGCCAGTGCTTAGGGGACTGAAATAATTTTAAGGACACAGAATTGGCTAATGTTCAATTTTGAAGACGTATGCTGAGAGGCAGTACATAATTTCAGTTACNTGTGTGCTGCCCCTGAAGAGTGAGGAACAAAGTGCCAAGTGGAACCTCTGTGAAAGGTGACCTCTGAGAAGTTGCCAGTGCTTAGGGGACTGAAATAATTTTAAGGACACAGAATTGGCTAATGTTCAATTTTGAAGACGTATGCTGAGAGGCAGTACATAATTTCAGTTACCCTGGAGCCATCAGTAAAACTGTCTGTTAATAAAGTCTTGAGTTGGTGGTACTTTGAAGAGTGAAGGGACAGAGTCTGAGTTCAGCTGATTAAACAGTGACCTGAGGTATAACTATGATTGGGGAGTAGAAACAGCTGTAATATGGGAGTGACTAGGGAGCAGCCTGCAGCCTATCCACCCTTCTGTGAATATCCTGGAGAGGAGTGCTTTGATTATAGGGCATGCCTAATGCTTGGGATCTAACCTCTATGACGGGAAGCCACAACTAGATCAAGAGAGGCGGAGAGTATAATGCTGAAAAGCATCAACCCAGCCCACTGGAGCTATAACCCAGTGTGGTATGCCCAGTGTGGGGAATGGCCTCCAATGATGCCCACTTCCTGGTATTCACATCCTTGTGTAATCTCCTCTCCTAAAGTGTGAACTGGATTTGATCACCAACTTTTAGGAAACAGAATACAGCAGACTGGGTATGATATCCCTTCTGACAGTACATTACAAAAAGACTATGGCTTTCATTTTGGGTACCCTCTTTTTATTCTCTCTTTCTTGCTCTAAGGGAGGACAGCTAGCTGTCATGTCTCAAGCTGCTTTATAGAGAGGCCCACTGATAAGACAGTGAAGGAAGTCTCTGTCCAATCACCAGCAAAGAACTGAATTCTTGCCAACAGCTGCAAGAAATGAGTTTAGAAACAGGTCCTTTCCCATCAACCCTTCAAATGGAAACCTCAGCCTTGGCAAACATCCCAACTACAATCTATAAGAGAATCTGAGATGGGAGCACCCAGTTTCACTGCTTATGTCAGTTATCTATTTATTATTATTTTTAATATAAATTTATTTATTTTAATTGGAGGTTAATTATTTTACATTATTGTATTGATTTTGCCACACATCAACATGAATCCACCACAGTTATACACGCGTTCCCCATCCTGAACGCCCTCTCCCACCTCCCTCCCTGCACCATCCCTCTGGGTTGTCTCAGTGCACCAGCCCCAAGCATCCAGTGTCATGCATTGAACCTGGACTGGCGATTAGTTTCACATACGATATTATACATGTTTCAATGCCATTCTCCCAAAGCATCCCACCCTCGTCCTCTCCCACAGAGTCCAAAAGACTGTTCTATACATCTGTGTCTCTTTTGCTGTCTTGCATACAGGGTTATCATTATCATCTTTCTAAATTCCATATATATGTGTTAGTATACTGTATTGGTGTTTTTCTTTCTGGCTTACTTCACTCTGTATAATCGGCTCCAGTTTCATCCACCTCATTAGAACTGATTCAAATGTATTCTTTTTAATGGCTGAGTAATACTCCCTTGTGTATATGTACCACAGCTTTCTTATCCATTCCTCTGCTGATGGACATCTAGGTTGCTTCCATGTCCTGGCTATTATAAACAGTGCTGTGATGAACACTGGGGTACACATGTCTCTTTCAATTCCAGTTTCCTCGGTGTGTATGCCCAGCAGTGGGATTGCTGGGTCATAAGGCATGTCTAACAAGAAAACAACATTTACTATCTTATAGTTTCTGTAGGTCAGGAATTTGGGAGTCGTTCACCTGAGTAGTTCTGGCCTAGGGTGTCTCATGAGGTTACAGTCAAGATGCTAGTTAGGGCTATTATCACCTCATGAATCAAGTGAAGCTAGAAGACTCATTTCCAAAATGGATCACTGATGTTGCTGGCAAGTTGATGGTGGTTAAGAGGCCTTAGTTCTTTGCCGCATGGCCCTCTTCTTTTGACTTGTGTATTCTCACAGTATGGCATCTGGCTTGACCGATAAAGAGTGACCTAAGAGAGCAAAGTGGAAGTTGGTGAAATTATTCTCATGACCCCGCATCAGAAGTCATTCACCATTGTGTGCTAAATCTCTCCAGTCATGTCCTACTCTGTGTGACCCTGTGGACTGTAGCCTGCCAGGCTCCTCTGTTCATGGAATTCTCCAGGCAAGACTACTGGAATGGGTTGCCATGCCCTCCTCCAGGGAATCTTCCTGACTTGGGGATCAAACTTGTGTCTCTTACATCTCCTGCATTGGCAGGCAGGTTCTTTACCACTGAACCACCTGGAAAGGCCCTTATCATTACTTTTGCTATAATGATTGACCCCACGAACCATCCTTGACACAAAGTGAAAGGGAACCACCTAGGATATGACTATCAGGAAGCAAGTTATTAGATCCTGGACTGGTTGCTCAATGTTGCTAAACTTTAGTTCGAAGTTTCAAAGCAACAGCTTTGAAATGGGGATATAATGGTAACTGAGTTTTAGGATTGTGAAGATTGTGTAACCATTTCAGGTAGTTGCACTTAGTAACTACTAAGTGCATTAAATAACTACTAACTTCTCTTTCTTGGTCTAGTTTGGTTTAGTAAGTTTTCTAAAAAGTGTGTGTGTGTGTGTGTGTATGTGAGTAGAAAATGATGGGCATTTCTGGTATAGCCATTTTTAGTTATAAGAGGACCTTATGTGTCTGCTCAATAAATGCTAGCTGTTTTCATCATTATTATTACTAGTTATGAGGGTATTATTACTTGCATTGCATAACTGACTTGTCTTTCTTAGCACAGTTTCAGAGGGATTCCACAGATGATTTGTTATATGATCTTCTTACATCCAAGGTTCACTGGGAAGCTACCTAATGGCAGCTCTTGATTAAACCACATTTAACACATTATGACCTAATAAGATATTCTGGCTAGTGAGACTGCCTCATTACATGTCACAGAAATTAAAAGTGCAGCTTCTAATATAAGTGTGCTGTCCTTAATGTGCTGCCAGAGAGCTTTTTGCTGACAGGGTCAGCAGAATACAGAACATGCCTGCTCTACAGCATCTGCAGGTCAGTTCAGACCCTGTGAATCTTATTTAGATTGTAGAGGGGTGTATTATATTTGCTTTCAGTCTCAAAGCTGGAGTACAGATTCTGCAAGAAAATAGGATTTAGTCTCAAGAATAATTTGGTTATAAAGAGCAGTAATTCAATTGAGCTTGTTAAAGAGTAGGTGCATTTATTTTAAATGTTCAGAAACATCTCACAGAAGGCAACTACTGGAAACCACCATCTCTCATGAGACTGGAAATTCATCAGGTGATCTTTCCTTCTGTCTTGCCCCGTGGTCTCCATCTCTCATTTTGGGGTCTGTGTGAAAGGCAACTTCTAAAACGATCCGTAATGACCACCCGCTTCTGGTGTTCGTGCCCTTATGTAATCTTCTCTCACTGAGTGTGGGCTGAACTTATTGATCCACTTCTAAAGGTGGAAGCAGGGGGATGTTACTTTTGCGGTTAGGTTAAAGAAGCTGGTGACTTCAGTCTTGGGTGTGTATAGTCTCTCTTTCACAGCTCTTATGCCAGGGGAAGCAAAGTGCCATGATTTGAGCCACTGTATAGAGAGGCCCAGATGGTGTGGAGAAGAACTGAGGCCCTCAGTATGAAAGTCCACGAGTAACTAAAGCCTGCCAATAGTCACAAGAACTTGGAAGTGGATATCTTAGTCCCAGATAAATGGTTGAATCTTGATATGGTAGTAGCCTTAGCTGTAAGCTTGACTGTGAGACATGAGACACTGTGAGTCAAAATTATGTAGCCAAACTGCTTCTGATTACTGACCTCCAGAAACAATGAAATCATAAATATTTGTTGGCTTAAGCTGCTAATTTTTGGTGTGATTTGTTATGCAGCAATTATAAATATAGATTTTGGTGTCCAGAAATAGAATGCTGCCATGATGAAAGCCTACAATGTAGAAGTGGTTTTAGAACTGGAATTTGAGCAAAATGCTAGTGAAATTCTAAAGTTCCTAAAGAAGCTGTTAATAGAGTCTTCTTGGTCTTTTGTTTATTTAATTATAAATTTATTTTTAATTGGAGGATAATTGCTTTACAATGTTATGTTGGTTTCCATCATATAACAATGTGAGCCAGTCATAAGTATACATATGTCACCTCCCTCTTGAGCCTCTCTCCTGTCTCCCTATCCCACCCTTCTAGGTTTTATCAGACTGAGGATGAATGGTGGTAAAAATGGAAGAAAAGGGGAATCTTTGTCATTTAGTGGCAGAAAGCTTAGAAACATCACTTCTTGTAGTAATGTGAAATACAGAGAATGTACTTTAGAACTGGGTGATCTAGCTTAGGAAATTTCCAAGCAAAGTATTGAAGCTGCTGTCTGTTTTTTCTTGCTGCTTATAGTAAGATAGGAGAAAAGTGAATTAAATTGAAGTAGGGCTAAAAACTATAAAAGAGCCCAGACTTGATAATTGTGAAAATTCTGTTTTTCCTGATGGCAACTGGTACCAAAATTAAGAAATAACTTTTGATCAAAGATCAAATCTAGAGCACTGCCAGGAGAACAACAGTCTAAAGAAGAAGCAAACAATGTGACTGTCAAAACTTCTGTTAAAACCAAAAGTCATGCCCCAGGGTGGTATTCAGTCACATAAAGGGCTCTTTAAAAGAGATTGATGGTGTGTCTCAAAAAAGATGTCCTTTTCATTATAGGGNTAATTTTACTTTATTTTCTCATGTTGATAAAATTTTTTTGAACCTTATGATGACATACAAAACTTAACAGATTGTATGAATATCATAGCAGAAACAATTGCAATTAGAAAATTATGCAGAAAGTGTTCTTCATCATCTTGCAGCAAGCATACGAAGTGGCCAAAGATAACTTTTATTCATTTGCAGGAGCATGTAACATATAAGTACAAGAAAATGATCAATATTATTCCAAAACATTTCAACTCAGAGCTTCTATCAGAATAAGAAGTAAGGTTAGAGTCATGTAAAAAGGTTTCATAACTGCCATTTCCCAGATTTTCTTCTAGTATGGGATTGTATTGGGTCTTGATGAATTTGATTCAAAAGCACAGTGAATACCAATAGAAGTTCTCTGAGAATTACCCTGTTGATGATGATATCATTAAGAGAGCTATAAGTGTGCCACTGAAATGAATGTTCCAGATTATTAAATTTTATCACTTTAAAAGCCAAATTAATTATTTTTATTTTAACCATTTTTTGAAAGAAACCTAACACAAATGTGCCATTTATTTTTCTGCTTCTTGAGCTGAGCATACTAAATATTTTATTTATTTTGAGATGACTAGGTCTCAGGTTACCATTATGAATAATTTTTGTTTTATATGTTAATATAGTGTTTCCCTCAGGGGCTAGTGAGTTATGTAGGTCTGCTTGATTAATTACCTTAGATTTTTTAATAAGTTCTGGTGATTCTCTTGCCCATATTATCTCTTTTTACTCTAGGCCATTTCAATTCTCTTTCCTTGATNGAATAATTTTTGTTTTATATGTTAATAAAGTGTTTCCCTCAGGGGCTAGTGAGTTATGTAGGTCTGCTTGATTAATTACCTTAGATTTTTTAATAAGTTCTGGTGATTCTCTTGCCCATATTATCTCTTTTTACTCTAGGCCATTTCAATTCTCTTTCCTTGATACTCTTAATCTGTTTTTTTTCTGTAACCCCTATTTCAGTACAAATCAGATAAGCATTAAAAATCAGTAGATTAAGTTGTATATTAAGCTATAATTCAGTAGCCATTTGCCCAAGAGCTTGAGCCCCACACTTCTGAAAATATGATAAATCAAATTTATTTGTTCATTTGAAATGTGTTTTGAATCCAAATACCATATTTCATTGAATCTGAGGTGTCAATTATAATATAGACCACTGTTATATGGACTACTAAGAAAGAAAAGAAATTGCCCATTATAAGATGCATCTCTGATTTAGAGATACTAAAATGTGTAAAAATGAAAGTCTCGGAGGAGATGAAATGTGATGTGTGTGTGTGCTCAGTTGCTCTGTCATNCTGAGGTGTCAATTATGATACAGACCACTATTATATGGGCTACTAAGAAAGAAAAGAAGTTGCCCATTATAAGATGCATCTCTGATTTAGAGATACTAAAATGTGTAAAAATGAAAGTCTTGGAGGAGATGAAATGTGATGTGTGTGTGTGCTCTGTTGCTCTGTCATGTCCGACTCTTTGCAATCCCGTGGACTGTAATCCACCAGGCTCCTCTGTCCATAGAATTTTCCAGGCAAGAATACTGGAGTGGGTTGACATTTCCTTCTCCTGGGAATCTCCCTCCCCAAGGATTGAACCCATGTCTCCTGTGTCTCCTGCATTGACAGAAGGATTCTTTACTACTGTACCATCTGGGAAGCTGAAATATGGTAACGTGAGTGAATAATGTTCTGGGTGATGAGGGTATCTCAGTGATCAAAGCAGTCAGTATCCCTACTTTAATAGAGCTTACATTCTAATGTGGGGGTGGTTTAGTCACTAAGTCGTGTCCAACTCTTGTGACCCCACAGACTGTAGCCTGCCAGGCTCCTCTGTCCATGGGATTCTCCAGCAAGAATACTGGAATGGGTTGCCATTTCCTTCTCCAGGGAATCTTCCCTATCCAGGAGTTGGACCCAGGTCTCCTGTATCACAGGCAGGTTCTTTACCAACTGAACTACAAGGGAAGCCCACATTCTAATGTGGTGGGGCGTGGGAGCAAATAATTATGTCAGGTGTTCATTAGCTCTGAAGGAGAAGCAAAGCTAGGCAAGGGGAAGGAGAGTGGAAGTGGGAGTGTTCTTTTCTTATAAAATAGTCAGTTTCCCAGATGATTCAGTGGTAAGGAATCCACCTGCCAAGCAAGAGATGCTGGTTCAATCCCTGGGTTGGGAAGAACCCCTGGAGAAGGAAAGGGCAACACACTCCTGTATTCTTTTCTGGGAAATCCCATGAAGAGAAAAGCCCAGCTGGCTACAGTCCATGGGATCGCAAAGAGTCAGACACGGCTTAGTGACGAAACAGCAGCATCAGTCAGAGAGTCAGGGAAGGTACTCCGAGAAGGGATATTTGAGAAGAGACCAGAAGGAAGGGAAAGAATGAATCATGAAATAGGAGATAACTCCAGGAAGTGGGAACAAAGACTCTGAGATAGGAATATCTAGGCTGTTGGAGGAGCAGAAAGTGGGCCAGAATGGATGCAGTGGAAGAAAGTGGGCAGAGAGTAGTGGGAAATGACACTCAAAAGATGGCGAGCTCCAGATTAGGTCAGGCCTGGGAGATGTGGAAAGAAGACCCTGGACTTTATGATACACAGTAAGTTTGCAAGGGTTTTGAGTGGAGAAGTGACATGGTCTAGTTGTATTTTAACAGAAGCATCGTGATTTCTATGTGGATAAAGGCTGTTGAGGAATAAGGGGGTGAAGACAGGAAGATTAGTTAGCAGACATTTGCAATTATGCAAAAAAGAGATAATGGAAGCTTAGATAGTAGAACAGTGGTGAGCAGTGATCAGATTCTAGATATATATTTGAAGGTCAGTCTTGTAGGATTTTATGATGGATTTAATAAAGAGGTCTGAGAAAAAGAGTCAAAGATGACTTCAAGATTTCTGGCCCACAGAAGAATAGAGTTGACATTTATTGAGACTGGGGAAAACAGAGGGAACAGGGTGTAGGAAGAAGAAATGAAGACTTCAGGTTTGTAAATGTTCAGTTTGAAATGCCTTAGTTATCAAGTGAAGACGTGAGATAGGCAGCTGGGTACATGAATCTGGAGTTTAGGGGAGAGGCCCAGACCAGAGAAATAATCTGGGAGTCAAGAAAAAGAGTGAACAGTGGTGCCAGTTGCTGCTCATAGAGTGAGTAAAATAACAACTAAGAGTCGACATTGGATCTGTCAACATATAATTTGTGAGACAGAACAGATTGGAGTGAATTCAGGAAAGGAGAGAGGAAAATATGTGGAGGCAATTCTCTCCAAAGGTTTTTGTTGTAAAGGGGCCAGAAAATGGAGTAATTATTACGTTTTCACATAAGTCTGAGACTTTTCCCTATCACTTTTGATATCATTCTGTGAGAAGGCATAGCAACAAAATGTTTGGGCTGCAGGGTACATTCCTTCTTTGATGTCGTATCTCAAAGGACTTGGTCAAGAAATGAAATAAGCTCAAATATACTTTCCACTAAAAGCAAAATCATGTGTTCTTTATAATTTATATTGCTTTTTGAAAATTCAGGGTAGTATTGAAGATAAAAGAACAAGATTTTCAAATACAGGATCCAAAAGAGTCAAACACCTTATATTTTAGAAATCCCCACATTAGTCTGTATGGAGATATTTGTATCAACAGACGCTTAGGCAGATATTAGCTTGGGCTTCAGATACTTCTGGATGTATCAATACTTCAGACACTACCTGTCTGAAAGGATGACTGGGGATTCAACAGGAGCTCAGAACAGCTGAAAACATAGGGAGGTTCCCACATGAATTCATGCTGGGACTTCAAGTAGCTGCTGTCTATCTAGAGTGGAGAGCTATAACCTTTTAGAAATAAGTATTTGAGGATTGACTGTTCTTCAGTAACCTGCAATATCCAGAAGTTATAAATACAGTCTTGTTAGTTTTCTGGCTGGATAACTCCCAATGCTGACCTCAAGGCGGGATGACAACCCCATTCTCTTGAGTTTCTTCAGACTCTAGTCTTCTCAGTGGGTCTCTGAGTATTTTCACAAGTGATCAGGGATCAGTCACTGCTGTCACTGCTCCACTGAATACCACACCATCCACGCTGGCCTGACTGCCCATGGTATACTCTGCTGTAACTGCAGGCTGCTTTTATTTCACTTTTTTTTTCTGGATATGGGCAACTTCAAATACCTATTTCAAGGCAGCCATAACTGACAGTTTCCTCTAAACTCTAGGCTTTTGATATCGTTCTGTGAGAAGGCTTTGTTGCTGAGTCATCATGGCGGATACCACCATCTTCACTTGGAATGGTTTCTTTTCTAGGGCCTCTGTAGGGCTCCCAGGCAATTTGCCTTCTCCCCTGGCTCACGTTTCTTGGTCAGATATGCCATCTATGACTGAACTCTAATCTTGGACCATATTTGAGTTGTTTGCCTTGAGGGCTCCTTATCCCTCATGTAAATCAGTGAATGTAAAGGGATACCAGAAGCTGTGAGTGACCCAAACCTTCATGCCAGATGGATCCAAGTCTCACGTGTTTCCAGACAACTGGGGACTGTTCAGAGCAACATATGGATTTTGGAGAAGGGGAGAAGTGTTGTTAGCACGAGGTCTCTGTGTTTTTACGCTTCTTACTATGCTAAGTAGCAGTAATAGATCTCTGGAGAGGCAGAAAGAGAAATGGAGTTCAGATTCTCTGAACTACCCTGAAAATCTTTTGGGGGCGAGTATTGCTGAGATCTAGAAAAGAATCTCAGTATTTGTGTCTGTGAGTGTGTGTGGAAAAAGGGTTTTATTTACTGAGTATAGGACATAGCTCGAAAATAAATCCCTTGAATGATTTTGTTCTTGAAACTTTGAGAGTTCAGATGGGTGGGGAATGTGTTGGAGTTTCATTTAGAATTGCTATTAAAAAGCCTTTGTGTATAGATGATGATGATACTGACATGTACTGTTGGCAAACGAAGAGTTTAGTGGCAATTTTTGTTCTTCGCAGCAGCAGGGATGAGTCTGAGCTGAAGATCCTTGCTGCTCTCCAGGCCCCCATTTGTGAAATGGTTGGCCGCTTCTGGGGAGGAAGCTGATGGCTGGGAACCATTTTCTCTGTGCAATGTTAAGTGCTCCTTGTGGACATTGCTGCCAGAGAGATGACGAAACCCTGGTAAATTATTGTTCATCTCAAGCAGTTCCTAATGTACTTTCCTACTGAGGGGAAGTTGGAAAAGAAAAGGAGGCTGTAACTGGCAGGGGCCAGGGCCTTCCTCTCTTTGGCTGCTCCCCAGCTCCTGGGTCTCGCTTTTGTGGATGCGGTGACCACACAGGCAGCTCAATCCATGTGCTTAGGACAGCTGCTTACAAACCAGCTGAAGCAGCTGGCAGGTGAAACATTAACACATTATGCTATAAAATATTTAAAGAAAGCTGTGAATTTAGTTTTCTTTTGATTATTTCTCCAGATCTATACTTCAGCAGCTTTGCCGAAGGGCCAGAATCAAACCCGAGATGCCCCCAGAGCCCATTTAAGTACTTTGCAGTGTTTACTTAATATTTTAAAGATAAAAAACACTTTGAAACATTGAGCACTGCAAAAGAACAAAACCTATTTATGGGGCCCCAGGGCATTTCACCTTTAAGACGGCTAAGCGGTCAGGAAACTGAAGTCTTTCATTTTTATAGCAGTAGATAAATTATGGGGTGAGTCAGCTTCAGTTGGGTCTTTTTAACTCTTTCTGTTCTGCTTTCTGGTGTGTGAAACATAATTTCTAGAGAAAATATTTCCTTTTATTACGATGTATTTTGACACTTTTTATTTTGAATGTTTTAATGAATCTAACAACCAAATGTGTTTTGCCATGATCCAGGGCTTGAAGAGGAAACAGTAGAACTGTAATAGATTTCTGATTCAGAATCAGAAGACAGGGGTTTTAGTCTGACTCTGGTGCTTAGCGGTTCTGTAACCTCAAGAAAAGCTAAGACTATGCCGATTCCTAGTCATGCAAAGCTGGGCATGTTAATTGTTTTCTGCAACATAAGGAGAATTAATAATATCCCTCACTGGACTGCTGTGACAATTAAGAGTGCACATACAAAGACTAGCACAAGCCCTTTTTGATGATTTCAAGTGTTCAATAGTGTTAAATGTTAATAGATCTGAAAGAAAAGCATTTGGTTTTAACTATTGTCTTTATTTATAAAATGATGATAATATACATCACCTAAGGCTATTATCATATTTAAATGCATATGACATGTGTGGACCCTTTGAACACTAAACACCATGTAAATGGAATATACATTGATAATCATAATGCATGTTGAGAACTGTCAGAGAAGATGGGTACGTAAGAGAAAACGAGAAAGCAGAGAAGACAGCAGGAAGGTTGGGAACCGACCCAAGGAGAGGTTTGCACATTATTAGAAGTGGAAGAACAGAATGAACACTGGCCCCCAAGGCAAATCACACCAAATCCAAACGCTCAATCGAAACCAAAGCAAAACATAGAAACAAAACAAGACAAAAAACTCAATGACACTCAGCTCGCTGGTGCACAGAGCACGCTAGCTGCTCATCTCCATCTTAAGAAAACATTCCTTATAGCTTTATTCTCAGGAGAATCTGCTGGATAGTGCTGCTGGTTCTGGGATAATTATGAAAAGAGTACTGAGAATATAGAATGAACACAGCTGCTGAAGAACATCACATGGACCTTCCTATTTTAGTCCCAGAGCTGTTTGTCTGGCCCAGCATGCCTCCTCCTTACTCAGGCAGCT
Organism: Neotragus moschatus; assembly: GCA_006410615.1. Lineage (NCBI taxonomy): Eukaryota > Metazoa > Chordata > Mammalia > Artiodactyla > Bovidae > Neotragus > Neotragus moschatus. Next base: position 1,651,123 of record SJYA01002930.1, on the reverse strand, counting down.
CCAGGAGCCCCTCTTTCATCTTTCTCTTCTTAGGGGATAATCACACCCAACCCAACACTTTGAATTCTAGGACTAGTGAGATGGGTTTCAGTCCCTAACTTCTTACTTTCTTCCTATGCCAGACACAGGCAAGGAGGTTTTTCTTTTAAGAAAATTTCTGCTAATAAGTGTGGGGTAGTAAACAGGGGATATCAAAAATGAGAAACAGCTAATATGGAAATGTTGCAGAGTTTATAACAGTAATAGTTCCACTACTAACAGTTGTGTCCAACTCTCTGTGACCCCATGAATTGCATCACACCAGGCTTTCCTGTCCTTTACTGTCTACTGGAGTTTGCCCAAACTCATGTCCATTGAGTCAATGATGCCATCCAATCATCTCATCCTCTGTTACCCCCTTCTCCTCCTGCACTGAACTTTTCCCAGCCTCAGGTGAATATTCAGGGTTGATTTCTTTTATGATTGACTGGCTTGATCTCCTTGCTGTCCAAGGGACTCTCAAGAGTCTTCTCCAACACCAGTTTAAAAGCATCAATTTCTTGGTGCTCAGCCTTTTCTAAGGTCAGACTCTCACATCTGTACATGACTACTGGAAAAACCATAGCTTTGACTATGTGGACCTTTGTTGGCAAAGTGATGTCTCTGCTTTTTAATACATTGTCTAGATTTCTCATAGCTTTTCTTCTAGGGAGCAAGTGTCTTTTAATGTCAAGGCAGCTGTCATGGTCTGCAGTGATTTTGGAGCCCAGGAAAATAAAGTCTATCACTGTTTTATTTACCCTCATATATTTCCCCCCTTTTCCCCTAATTTATTTGCCGTGAAGTGATGGGACCAGATGCCATGGCTTTAGTTTTTTGAATGCTGAGTTTTCAGCCAGCTTTTTCACTCTCCACTTTCACTTTCATCAAGAAGCTCTTTGGTCTTCTTCACTTTCTGCCATTAGGGTGGTGTTATCTGCATATCTAAGGCTGTTGATATTGATACTAGTATTTCCACTATTAATAGTAATGCCACAATTTCCATTATATTTTACATTAGGAGTGGAACTTAAGAGCTAAATTTGAGTCAGGTTCACTAAAATCTTTCTTTTAAGAAAGAGAATGTGAATATCTCTCTTATATGCCGCACACCTTAGGATTAGAAATTTCCCATGTATGCAGGCAGATATGGGAATCTTTTCCCCTACCCAATCATTGTTGGGTAGATGTTACTTTGGTATCTCTTTTCTTTCCTCCAGTCATGCACACAAATCTGTAAAGAAGCCAAAAGAATGCTTGTGCAAATAGAGAAATTTATGTGAGTTGGAGAGGAGTAAACTATCAAGGAGGTGGGGATAGGTTTTCAGAGTCAGTGAGGACATGAATGATGAATTAATCACTATAAATTAGTCTAGGACCACAAACGAGGATTCAAATAAATCAAGCTGATGCAAATCACAAAGTTAATAATTTGTAAAATATGGCTCACAATGGTAGTTCATATTCAGGCTCCTGATATTTACTGCTCTAAGATGTAAAGGCTTCAAAGAGGTGGGTAAACCCTTGAAAGGGTTTTAGGCCTGTATGAATTTTTAGGAGTAGAAATTTCTGGACCAGTTCTTATGGTTTTCAGTATGACATTCTGTCTAGTATACAATGCTGTTTGCAGATAGATCCTGTTTCTCCTTACATCTATGGATGCTGGTGAGCCTGATAAGTAAGTCTCTTATCTAGGTACTCATAATAGTATATAAATTGTCATTTCAGAAATCCTGGGAGTTCTGTAAAAATCTTCTATCCTTCAAAATGGCAGGGGCCTCCATGAGGGCTTAACTGAACCAAGCATGGGGGCCAAAGACACTCTTTGATGCTGAAATTAAAAGATTAGGGACTATGCTTTCCTTTATTAATCCTCAACAACATGTTCCCTGCTTTCCCAGGGAAGCCAAAACATGACTCACAAGATCAGGCAGTTTCCTGCAAGATAAGAGTGGAAGGAAAGTATCTACAGATGGAAGAATGAAGCCATGAGACTAGAATGGGAATGAAGGGCAGAAGCAGTGCCCCTTAATTTTCTTCTGTGTTTTGTTAGCAACAAGTTGTCAGTGGGAGCTTTCAAAACTCATTAGTTTGAGTAAGAACAAAGGAGACAAAAGATCTAGTGTTAGATATAAATTAAAAGCTGTTTCAATGCATTGCAGGTCTCTCTCTCTTAAAAGGAGAATGGATTATTTTTTTAAGCCAAAATTTGAAGTTTGGCATTTGTGTCTCCCAATTCTCAGATCATTTATCACAACTTTTCTTTTTTGAGGTGTTAGAATAATGCTCTGAAGAATAGGGATAATGCACATACTTTTCTAAGCCTCTGGGGACCAGGCAGAGTTTGGTGTGATTTAGGGGCAACCAGACAATGCTTCATTACCCAGGAAACTGACCCTTCTCCCAGCTGCTGTAAATGAGATCTGAAAACTTTCTCCATCCTATTATCTTGTCAATTCCTAGCATCAGTTTCTAACAAGAGACTTGAAATGCAATATAGCTCTTTGGCTGGGAAAAAAAAAAGTACTTAGGATTTAGTGGCCTGTAACTGGGTTGCAAATCCAAATTTAGCTTGTAATATGATTTCCTTCATGCAGATCGCAATGTTTACATCTTGTAATGAAGCCTATGTTTCTTTGTATCAGTGGTTCTCAAATGGAAAACAGTGGAGAAGAGCGACATGGATGTGAAGATATATCTCCTACATACCTCTGCATGAACATTGACTATTACAGAGTGAAAATTGAATATGAATACAAGAAAATTCATAGAATTTTTATTCATGAAAATTAACTGTATTTTGTCACTTGTGTACTGTACTATTTCAAAGCTTTCATTATCAAATTCTTGCTTCTTTCAGTCCCAAATTTGTTCATGCATCCAAAAAGCACTTTTTCCCTCATTTTTAAAAAGGATAGGTGAGTGGGTGGCTTAATTCTATTTAGAAAGAAAGAAAAAGGAAAAAGATTGCCCATACATTTCTCATAAACTGATCTGGTTAGACTTTTGGTTGCAAAGAACTCAGCCTGAATAAAGCTGGGGCTTAAAACAAAACAAAACAAAACAAAACAAAACAAAACAAAACAAACAAACCTGGGGCTTATTGTAGGGCTCTGTATGGATTAGAACTGGGAGTGAAAGCCTGAGTGGAACAAAAACAGCTCTAATTTCCAGCTTCTTTCTTGATCTTTCTCAGGGTCCCTTCTGTGGCATCACTGTGTCACTCTTGGTATCTGAACTGTTTTTTCTCTTCCTCTGTTTTAGTTGCTTTGGGTGATATGGAGCCTGTTGTAGCCACGGTTTCATCTCTAGCTGAAAGACTCCTTTCAAGCTTCAGCTCTTACTGTACATTTCTCAGGCTTGAGTTTCAGGCCTGTGTTCCTGAGAGTCAGGATCTTATTGTCGTAGTTCACCTGGTATTCTACACCATGCCATAAGTCATCGGCTAGCCAACAGATGGTATGGTAGATTGCAGAAAGAGCCACAGTTTTCTGTAACCACATACTTGCAATGTGATTTTGTAGCCTCTTTCTCTATCCTTAAGTCTAGACTGGCTTTGGCTAGTAGGAAGAAAGAGAAGTGAGGTTGCATACTCGGTCCTTTGGAAGCCTTAAACTCTTCCTCTGTTTCTCTTGGAACTCTGCCATATGCCTTGGCTAAGCTGATGGAAACTGAGAGACCAAGTGAACAGAGATAAGCCCTTTTAGACTAGCCAGCCTCCAGGCACTGGCAGCTTACTGAAAATTATGAATGGGCCCAACCAAGTCTAGCCCAAATCAGCCAAATCAACTNAAACTCTTCCTCTGTTTCTCTTGGAACTCTGCCATATGCCTCGGCTAAGCTGATGGAAACTGAGAGACCAAGTGAACAGAGATAAGCCCTTTTAGACTAGCCAGCCTCCAGGCACTGGCAGCTTACTGAAAATTATGAATGGGCCCAACCAAGTCTAGCCCAAATCAGCCAAATCAACTAGTTTGTTCCAGGAAAAATTGCTGTCCTGTTTAACCAAGAGATAAATTCATGGCTGTTGCTTTAAGCCACTAAGAATTAGCACAGTTTGCTATACAGTTGTTGTTCTTCAGTTGCTCAGTCGTATGTGACTCTTTGTCAACCCATGGGCTGCAGCATGCCAGGCTTCACTGTCCTTCACTATTTCCCAGAGTTTGCTCAAACTCATGTCCACTGAGTTGGTGATGCCATCCAACCAACTCGTCCTCTGTCTCCCCCTTCACCTCTTGCCTTCAATCTTTCCCAGCATCAGGGTCTTTTCCAATGAATTAACACTTTGCATCAAGTGGCCAAAGTATTGGAGCATCAGCATCAGTCCTTCCAATGAATATTCACGACTGATTTCCTTTAGGATTGACTGATTTGATTTCCTTGCTGTCCAAGGGACTCTCAAGAGTCTTCTCCAACACCACAGTTTAAAAGCATCAATTCTTTGGCAGTCATCCTTTTTTATTGTCCAGCTCTCACATCCATACATGACTACTGGAAAAATGATAGCTTTGAGTATACACACCTTTGTCGGCAAAGTGATGTCTCTGCTTTTTAATACACTGTTTTAGGTTTGTCATAGCTTTTCTCCCAAAGAACAAGCTCCAGTCACCATCCAGAGTGATTTTGGAGCCCAAGAAAATAAAGTCTGTCACTGTTTCCATTGTTTCACCACCTATTTGTCAAGAAGAGATGGGACCAGATAACACGATCTTCATTTTTTGAATGTTGAGTTTTAAGCCAGCTTTTTCACTCTCCTCTTTCACTTCATCAAGAGGCTCTTTAATTCCTCTTCACTTCCTGCCATAAAAGTTATGTCATCTGCTATCTGAAGTTATTGATATTTCTCCCAGCAATCTTGATTCCAACTTGTGCTTCATCCAGCCCAGCGTTTCTCATGATGTACTCCGCACAGAAGTTAAATAAGCAGGGTGACAATATAAAGCCTTTACGTACCCCTTTCCCAGTTTGGAACCAGTCCATTGTTCCATGTCTGGTTCTAACTGTTGCATCTTGACCTGTGTATAGGTTTCTCAGGAGGCAGGTAAGGTAGTCTGATAGTTCCAGTTCTTTAAGAATTTTCCACAGTTTGTTGTGATCCACATAGTCAAAGGCTTTAGCATAGTCAGTAAGCAGAAGTAGATATTTTTCTGGAATTCTCTCTCTCTCTTTTTTTTTTCTATGATCCAGTGGATGTTGGCAATTTGATCTCTGGTTCCTCTGCCTTTTCTAAATCCAGCTTGTACATTTGGAAGTTCTTGGTTCACATACTATTGAAACCTAACTAGATGGATTTTGAGCATTACCTTGCTCGCATGTGAAATGAGTGCAATTGTGCCATAGTTTGAACATTCTTTGGCACTGCCCTCCTTTGGGATTGGAATGAAAACTGATCTTTTCTAGTCCTGTGCTGAATTTTCCAAATTTGCTGGCATATTGAATACAGCACTTTCACTGCATCATCTTTTATGATTTGAAATAGCTCAGCTGGAATTTCTTTACCCCCACTAGCTTTGTTTGCAATGATGCTTCCTGCGGCCCACTTGACTTCACACTCTAGGATGTCTGGCTGTAGGTGAGTGATCACATCATTGTAGTTATCTGGGTTAGTCAAAACAGTAAAAAGTAAATAATAAAGAGATACAGCTCACCCTCTATATTTGCTGGTTCCATATCAATGGATTAAACCAACCATAGGTAGAAAGTATTTGGGGAAGAAAATTCTAGAAATTTTCAGAAAGAAAATTTGAATTTGCCATGTATGAGAACTATTTATATAGCATGTACATTGTAGTTACAACTATTTATATAGACTTTGCATTTTATTCTGTATACTATAAGTAATACAGAGATGATTTAAAGTATATGGGAGGATGAACATAGGTTATATGCAAATACTATGTTGTTTTTATACAAGAGACTTGAACATCCTGGATTTTGGCATCTGCTGGCATCCTGGAACTTGTCCCCTATGGATACTGAAGGAGAACTCTATTCCTTTTGGTCTAACCAGCCCTGGTAGGCAGTTTGCTGGCATTAAGGCAAAAAATGTGACTACTTGCCTCTTTCTCAGTGGCTATGAGCAAGGCAGTTTTAGTTAGGAAGAATGTAGTCTTTAGTAGTTCAGCAAATATTTGTTAACTGCCTCTAATGTGTCATGTACTATGTTAGGCAATAGAAATCAAGGGTGATAAAAAAATATACCTAGTCAATTAGTAGTGATGAATAGATGGAATTTTCACTTAGTAGGGAAGACAAGACATTAATCACATAATCACCATGAAGAATATTTAATTACAAACAGATAAGGCTGTTATGTGAAGACATACATGTTTATGAGGGCAACAGCAAAGTCTTAGACCAGGTCTTAGAGGCTAAGTGGTGCTTGAGTGGAGATCCTTTTATTAGGGAAAAGAGTAAGGAGAGTGGTTTGTGGATGAAAGGAAGATCTTTTCAGGATGCCCAAAGATTCCTTGTTGGAAGCTAATATGATACATTCAAAAAGCTGAGTGAAGTTCAGTGTGAGTGTGACTGGAATAGGGGTCTGAGGTTGGGGCCGAGAGTGAGGGGAACTGTGAAGAAATGTGAGTGGGGAGTCGTGTAGGGCTTGAGCGCATGGGGACTTGTGGGCAGTGTTATGGATTTGGGGGATGTGCAAAGCTATTGGGACTGGAGGGAGAAGGGAAGCAGGGGTGCATGATCAGTTTTGTGGTTTGGAAAGATCACACTACACTGCATGCAGCTGAGAAATGACTGAATTGAATTCAAACTGAGTGAATGTGGAAAGATCAGCTAACAGGCTATCACATTGTGATGGTGAAGAGATGATCGTAGCTGGGAATAAATTAGTACCTGTGAGAAGGCAGATTTAGGTGATGCTTAGGAAATAGAAATCTTTCCTGGTGGCTCAGACAGTGAAGAATCTGCCTGCAATGCAGGAGACCTGGGTTTGATCCCTGGGTTGGGAAGATCCCCTGAAGAAGGAAATAGCAATCTACTCCAGTATTCTTTCTTAGAAAGTCCCATGGACTAAGGAGCTTGGCGGGCTACGGTCCATGGGGTCACAAAGAGTTGGACACAACTGATGGACTAACACTAGGAGACAGAACCAGTAAGGTAAGACCAAGATGCTTAGGAGATAAGATTGTGGGACTTGGATATAAAAGCTGAGGGAAAGGGAGTTGTTGAGAGAGACCTCTAGACTTCTGGCTTTCACAAGCAGACAAAGGAGTGTGCTACTTCCCAAGGTTAGAAATGCTGGAACAGGAAGGCATAGGTCTGGAGAGTGAAATTGTGAGACTTATAGTCATGTTGAGTTTGAGGTGTTCTGAGGTCTCCAGATAGAAATATTGATTAGGAGATTGGCCAGCCAGTTGTTCAAGATAAATTTAGAAAAGCCAGAGGAACCAGATATCAAATTGCCAACGTTCACTGGATCATAGAAAAAGCAAGAGAATTCCAGAAAAACAGCTACTCTGCTTCATTGACTCCACTGAAACTTTTGACTGTGTGGGTCACAACAAACTGTGGAAAATTCTTCAAGAGAGGGGAATACCAGGCCACCTTACCTGACTCCTGAGAAACCTGTATGCAAGTCAAGAAGCACCAGTTAGAACTGGACATGGAACAAAAGACTGGTTCCATCTTGGGAAAGGAGTACATCAAGGCTGTGTGTTGTCACCCTGCTTATTTAACTTCTATGCAGAGTACATCATGTGAAATGCCAGGCTGGATAAAGCACAAGCTGGAATCAAGATTGCCAGAAGAAATATCAATAACCTCAAATATGCAGATAACACCAGCCTTATGGCAGAAAGTGAAGAGGAATTTAAGAGCCTTTTGATGAAGATGAAAGAAGAGAGTGAAAAAGCTGGCTTAAAACTCAACATTCAAAAAATGAAGATTATGGCATCTGGTCGCATCAGTTCATGGCAAATAGATAGGGAAACAATGGAAACAGTGATAGGCTTTGTTTTCTTGGACTCCAAAATCACTGTGGATGGTGACTGCAGCCATGAAATTAATAGAAGAACTGTGATAAACCTAGTCAGCATATTAAAATTCAGAGACATTACTTTGCCAACAAAGATCTGTCTAGTCAAAGCTCTCTATGGTTTTTCCAGTAGTCATGTATGAATGTGAGAATTGATGCTTTTGAACTATGTTGTTGGAGAAGACTCTTGAGAGTCCCTTAGACTGGCAAGGAGATCAAACCAGTCAATTCTAAAGGAAATCAGTCGTGAATATTCATTGGAAGGACTGATGCTGAAGCTGAAGCTCCAACACTTTGGCCACCTTATACGAAGAACAGATGCATGAGAAAAGACCCTGATGCTGGGAAAGATTGAAGGCAGGAGGAGAAGGGGATGACAGAGGATGAGATGGTTGGATGGCATCATTGACTCAATGGCCATGAGTCTGAGCAAGCTCCAGGTATTGGAGATGGACAGGGAAGCCTGGCATGCTACATTCTGTAGAGTCTTACAGAGTTGGACAAAGCTAAGTGACTGAATTGAACTGAACTGAGAGGTCCTGTAATGTTTTCTCTCAGCCAAAACATGTACTCTGGGACTTCCCTAGTGACTCAGACAGTAAAGAGTCTGCCAGCAATGCAGTAGATCTGGGTTTGATCCCTGGTTTGGGAAGATCCTCTGAAGAAGGGAAATGGCAGCCCACTCCAATATTCTTGCCTGGAAAATCCTGTGGATGGAGGAGCCTGACGGGCTACCATTCATGGGGTCACAAAGAGTTGGACATGACTGAGCGACTGATTCTATGTAAGTTAGAGGAGAAGAAAATTTGGCAAACATTGGTATTGAGTTAGCAATTGAAGTTGTGGACATGGAGAGACTCTGAGGCAGACACTGTAAATCATAGTCCATAAACCAAAACTGAATACAGTGTTAAGAATAAGAATTGAGCCTGGGATGTGGCAGCCTGGATGGGAGGAGAGTTTGAGGGAGAACGGATACATGTGTATGCATGGCTGAGTTCCTACATTGTTCACCGGGAACTAACATGACGTTGTTAATTGGCCATATGCCAAGACAATATAAAAAGTTTGAAATAAAAAAAAAATTGAGCAAACATATAAAAATCAGAATTATTTCACAGCAGTTCAGTAGGAGTGGGATTAGGAAGTCTGGAGTCTATTGTAACTTTTATAAGAATACTAGTCTTATTGGATTAGGGTTCCACCCTTATGAGTTCTTTTAACCTTATCTCCTTGAAGGCCCTGTTTCCAAATACAGTCACATTGGGGGTTAGAGCTCTAACATATGAATTTTAGGAGGATACCTTTCAGCCCATAACATGGGCTTAATGATATTCTCTGGTTCTTTGACCCCTTTACTTTCTCCAAGTCCTTAAATCCTCTTTTTCCTTAATTTTTCTCCTCAGGTAGTATGGAGTCCATAGTTCTTCATTTCAGTAAAACTGTGAATCTATAAATTCCTATCCCTTTGTCTTTCCATTATAACCATTCGATGAAATTCTACTCTTCAGTGGAACTTACTCTTCAATTCTCTGTACCTACACTGCAGCAGCCAAGAAGTTCTGGAAAAAAGCATACAATGTCTAAATACTACGAGCAATTTTTAATTTTCTCTTTCTTTGTAGCATCCTATCTTTTTCTTCTACACATACCCAAACTTCTTCAAACTCGTGGTTTCAATTTTCTCACTCCCTATATTAGCTTCCTAGCACTGTTATAACAATGCACCATAAACTTGGTATATTTTAAAATAACAGGCATTATTTTCTCACAGTTCTGGAGGCTATGTATCCAAAATCAAGGTGTCAGCAAGGCTGTGCTCCTTCTGAGGTCTCCAAGGACGAGTCCTTCCTTGTCTCTTCTTCACTCTCTGTGTTGCCAGAAACCCTTGGCATTTCTTGGCTTGTGGGTGCAATCTCTATCTCTGTCTTCTCATGGTGCTCTCCTCTCTGATGTCTTTCGATGCCCAAATTTTCTTCTCTAAGGACAAGAGTCATTTGACCCACTCCAGTGTTCTTGCCTGGAAAATCCCATGGAGAGAGGAGCCTGGCAGGATACAGTCCATAGTGTCCCAGAGTCAGACACAATTGAGCTACTAAGCATGCATGAGCAATCTGATATGACCTCATTTTAATGCAATTGCATCTGCAAAGGTTTGACTTCCAAAGTCACAATTTCCAGCTGGACGTGAATTGAGGGGTAGGGGTTGGAGAGCATTACTCAGTTCAGTAATTTCTGAAGCTCCTAAACCCACTTCTATATAGCTGCAGGATCCAACTTAAAAACAAAATGAAACAGACCACCAAATACAAAACAACAGAAAACCCCACAAAAAAGGGTAAAATTGCCAGCTTCTAATATTCTATATTCAGAGAGTGTATCTCAGTTCTTGTCTCATTTGCTCTCTCGGCCACACGTGAAACACACAGGTCACTCTCCTTTTCTGACGACACTCTCTTCACACCACTTCCAGGTTGTCCTCCTATCTCTGTGACTCCTCCTCAACTTCCTCAGCAAACCTGTCTTTCTCTTTCAGGCCGTTACACGTTAGAATTTCTTAAGGCTCAGTCTTATAGCGAAGCCCTATGGTGGTCAAGTAGGGAACATAAATGAAACAAACAGGTCAGGTGGAAATGTGTCACTCTGGAGAACTCATGAGCCATTTAGAGGGTGCCTGCAACCCAGCTCTAGCCAATTTTTGCTGCACTGGAGAGGGAACCCAGTGTTGTCAGAGGGTCTATTTCTTTTGTTTGAGTCCTAAANCCTTCCCTGGAGGGGGTCTTCTGGGAGTACTTTTGGGGTGACCAGGAGGTAGGTTATGACAGCTACCAGAAGCCTGGCTTGCCATCATGGTTTTCCTTCTTTTCCTACTCAGTCTGGTCTCTACTATTAAGAACACTGAAGTCTGTGTCAATAAGGCTTAGAAGAGTTCGGGGCCCATGGCAAGCTTTTGGGTTGGAATTCTTTGGTGAACCAGCTAGGGTTGTTCGAGAATCTGCCTAAGCAGGTGTGACATTGGTTAAAGTCAGACAATGAAGAAGAGGTGTGGACTCTGGTAATTCCCAGAGGCCCACCTACTGCTTCCAGAAGGAGGAAAAGAGGCTCCGGCTGCATTTCTGGCATGGAAAGGTAAAGAGGCTTATAGGGTTGAGGAGAGGATGAAGATGGTAGGAGAGTGTTGAGGCTTGGGTCTTCTGTCTGGGCCTCCTATTCTTCTAGGGCTGCCCCTACCGAGGGCTTTTCTTAGCATGAATGGGTCCCAGTTGGCGAGGTTCCCTAACATAGGCCCTACGTAGCTCTGGGTTTTCTCTTTGTGCCGTAATAGCCTGTACATAAGGAACTTCTGTCTGTTTCCCCCGCCCTTCCTTTGCAAAAGATGTCTAACTGTAGGACGGTATTATAGTTGAGGCTCCCATTTTCTAGCTAGGCCTCATTGTCTTCAGGTTTATAGGTGGATGTTCTGAAAGAAAATGAGTTTTTTTTTTTGTTGCTGTTTTAAAGAATCTAGAGAAAANCGTAATAGCCTGTACATAAGGAACTTCTGTCTGTTTCCCCCGCCCTTCCTTTGCAAAAGATGTCTAACTGTAGGACGGTATTATAGTTGAGGCTCCCATTTTCTAGCTAGGCCTCATTGTCTTCAGGTTTATAGGTGGATGTTCTGAAAGAAAATGAGTTTTTTTTTTTGTTGCTGTTTTAAAGAATCTAGAGAAAACTTTTTGCAGTGATTAAAAATGCACCTGAGAGATGAGTCCTTGGGGATGGAGGAAATGGTCCCTTTTGTCCTTTCAGGGAGAGGACATCTCTATACCAGAGAGGGGCACTAGCGTTAGGAGATCCCATGGAGGGTCTCTGAAGCAAGACTGGCTCCAGGCATCCCCATCCACCTAGTCCTGTTGACTGCATCCACAGTGAGGGTGGATACTGCCCATGTGGCCAGGACCCAGCATCTTAGGGCCTATGTCCTATCCGGCACCTGCGGTAACCCAGGATGACTGACCTTCCTGAAGACTTCTTTATAGATTTTATAGATTAATCCCTGTGTTCTGGGAAATGTTCCCCTGGAATGGACATCCTCANGCATCTGTGGTAACCCAGGATGACTGACCTTCCTGAAGACTTCTTTATAGATTTTATAGATTAATCCCTGTGTTCTGGGAAATGTTCCCCTGGAATGGACATCCTCATAGTTCTGAGACCTGTTTAAGTTCCAGTCTTTTTCTCTAAAAAGGTGGTTAAATTTTGGAAAACAGGCACTGGCCATTAAGAGAGATGGTTTGTGGGAAAACACCAACACCAACACCAACTCTCTTCTCCCTTCCCTGCTGTGGGCAGCACCCCTGGGCCTCAGGGTCATCGTTCCCCCACCCCTTCCCACACAGGCTCTGGCTAGCTGCTAGCTGGCAGTGGGACTGGGTGCATGGATGGACATGGAAACAGAGGGAGAGGCACTGAGACTGTAGCCAGGGGGATGGAGCGTTCCAACTCTGGAAGGACACTCCCAGTCATAGGACTGGAGGGGAGGCAAGCACAGCAAATGTGGGTCATTGCCTGGGCATGTATCCCTGGGGGGCAGCAATGTGTGAGACCCACCCATCTTGAATTGCCTGCCCCTCCCTAACAGGGTGGGATGGGGGTGGGGTCAGGGTGGCCCTGGATGGGGCCAGACAAACACCAGGAGGTGGGCAATGAGGGATGTTTCCACCACCCTGGATCCCAACCGCGTGGCACTGGACCACGCCCCGCCAGCCCCCTTACATCATGAGGGCATGAGCACAGATCTCCAGCTGGTGAGGGAGGGAGCTTCCAAATGGATTGCAGTCTCTGTGACCAGAGCACAAACTCCAAGTAAGGCAGTATTGTATATTTTTACATAGCTGGATCTGTTAACTGTTAGTTAAATGGTGGATAAGGGAAACCTTGAGTGGAAAATCCTATGGTCTGGGTCCCTAGCTGCCTGGGAGGATGGCTGGAAAAGTCCCCTGTCATTCCCTGTACATATGTAACAGTAAGAAGTAGAAAACCTAGTGACAAGGCAGTTGAAAAATGCCTGCCAGATTTCTTTTTCCCATTTCCCGCAGAGTAAGGCAGCACCTCTCAAGTGCAAGGGAGATGAGAGGTTGAAAAGGCAACAGGATAAGAAAAAGAAGGAGAGAATAGGAGAGCTGGAGAGCCTTGGTGGGAAGTAGAGTAGCAGTGAGGCTATGCTTACCCAGTTCTCCTGGCTGGCTTTTCTAAGATGTTGCTCGTGAATTTCAGGCTCTTGCTTCATCACGAAAGAATCCGGAGATGAAATGATAGTATGAAGTGGATTTATTTAGAGAGAAACAAGCTTCACAGACAGAGTGTGGGACATCTCAGTAGGCAAGAAAACATTGAAATTTGGTGTGGTTAGTTTTTATGGGCTGGGTAGTTTCATAGGCGAATAAATATGAGGTTTAGTCCAATTATTTGGGGCAAAGGGTGGGGACTTCCACCACTCACTTTTTGGCCTTCAATGGTTGACTTCAGAAGTATCATGATGCTGGTGATGTTAGTGTATGCCAATGTAGTACAAATGGGTGTAAAATGAGGCTCAAGGTCCACCAGAAGTCAAATATGCTGCTGTCTTGGACCCAGTTGATTCTAACCAGTCTTTGTCTATGGCTTTTATCATTCCTTTAAATTTTGTGTCCTGGCCCCTTCCCTCCTGTTTCAACCTCAGAGGTAGTTAATTCACATAATTTTTTAAATGGGAAAACTTGGTATTATTCTCCCCCTTACCATCTATCCCAGTTACTCACTAACTCACTGTTAATTAACTTTGAAGTCTGTGCTTAAACTTTCCTTGTGAGTCAGCAGGTAAAGAATCTGCCTACAATGCGGGAGACCCAGGTTCCACCCTTGAGTTGGGAAGATCCCCTGGAGAAGGGAAAGGCTACCCACTCCAGTGTTCTGGCCTGGAGAATTCCNAAGTCTGTGCTTAAACTTTCCTTGTGAGTCAGCAGGTAAAGAATCTGCCTACAATGCGGGAGACCCAGGTTCCACCCTTGAGTTGGGAAGATCCCCTGGAGAAGGGAAAGGCTACCCACTCCAGTGTTCTGGCCTGGAGAATTCCGCGAACTGTACAGTCCCTGGGGTCACAAAGAGTCAGACACAACGGAGTGACTTTCGCTTCGAATGCCTTTCCTCCTCTACCACCTTAGCAACAGTGCTGTTTTTATTCAAGACTTTGCTGGGGTTAATTCAGCGGTCTTCCACTCAGTCTCTGCAGCTCCAGTTTCTTCTCATACAATCCGCTCTGTACACCAGGAACAACATGTATTTTTCTGAAGCATGTTTCTTATCATGTGGCTTTTCTGCTAGAAACGTCAGGTGGCTTCCTAGCCTCTGGATAAAGCCTAAAAAATCCTCTCCAAACTCCTTAGCATAATGTATAAGGCCACACAAAAACTGTGTCAGGCCTATTTTTCTAGGTTTGTTCTCTGCCACTGTTCTGGTACCGTCTCACCTTTGCTAATACTTTGGAAGGGAGAGGGATACAGTGTTGGTGGTTTGTCATGTTTCACCTGAATGGCTTGTTGTTCTCAGAAACACCATAATTGTCATGTTTCTGTATGTAGCACTTTATTTCTTCTACTTGGAATATTTCCTGTTATGTGTGTAGAGATGTTCCTGAATCTATGCTTCTAAGACCTCTGATTTTATTCCTATCTCTTATAGCTCATTGGAATAGCTTATCTTTTTAAAAATAAGATTGTATTACTCTCTAAATTGTGAATGCTTTCAAAATCACACCACAGCCTTATTTCTCTGTTTCTCTAGCCTCTGGCAGTTTGGTGTGTGCAGCATGGACATATTAATAAATGTTTGTTGGATGAATGAATAAATGAATGAACATAAAACACAGGGGTTACCTAGTAATTTATTTTCTGCTGATTACACTGTGATAATACTTAGTATGGTTTTAAGGGACCAGGGGGTTTGAAGTTTCAGAAGGCTGTTACATGTATTCTTGTGATATTTGACATGTTAATCTTATGGAAATGGATTAATTACAAATGCTATTTCAAAGGGCTTAGTTTCTTATCATAAGGTCATTGCTAAAGGATAAAGTTGATGAGATTGTGCAGAATAATAATGTGTAAGCCACATTTCTCTGGTTGATCAAGCTGTGAATTACAATAAAAAGGAAAAAGATTTGATATTGTGGGTTTGAGACTCTGCTTATTGGTAATGCCAGTCCTGGCAGCACATGGATGCTACAGATGAAAACTTTCAAGCATTTTGTAGTTTAAGGATGCTAATGTTGATGAATAGTTTTTTTTTTTTTAAATGGATGCATGTATATATGGGTGGCTGAGTCCCTTCATTGCTCACCTGAAACTATCACAACATTGTTTATTGGCTATACCCAACATGAAAGAAAAAGTTTAGAAAACAGACAAGCCTCAGGAAATGCCATGTGTACCTCAAACACTTGATATGCACCAAAATGAAGATGTATGTGTACACATGAGCCATGTTTCTCTTTGATATTGTTGATGGAAGTTGCACAGGTGAAACATGCTTTACAAATGTGGTTGTAATTTAGGAGGAACATGGAAGACACCTTTATATTCAGGTTTAGTTCATGGTTCGTGTTCACAGTCATAAGACGATCATAATACTTCAGTGCTGCTGTGTTAGAAATGGCCAGTTTTAGGTGAAGAACAGAAATGTAACTACTAAAATATCAGGAACTCCAATATTTTAAATAATATCTAAACAGAAGAAAAAATAATTTTCAAAAGTTTAAGTAAAAACAGTGAAAGTAGATTTATTCCTCTTGCATCCGAGCATAACTGACTTTTGAAACTTAAAGAAAGTATGTATCCTTGCTGCTGCTGCTGCTGCTGCTGCTGCTAAGTCGCTTCAGTTGTGTCTGACTCTGTGCGACCCCAGAGACAGCAGCCCACCAGGCTCCCCCGTCCCTGGGATTCTCCAGGCAAGAACACTGGAGTGGGTTGCCATGTACCCTTAAATTATATGAAATATTTCAGATTCTTCATACTTTGATTCAAGCCAGATTTTTCCTTTCCTTTGTGATGAAGAGAAAGACATGAAACTTAGTGGGATTAGCGATCTTGGAAGTGTATAGAGAAGACACATGGTAAAGGGGAATGACTGCTAAACTAGAGCTCAGAAGATAGGGACCCTAGACCTGGCTCTGACTGCAGTTTTCTAGCTCAAGAGGGCAAGTCTCTTGAGCTCCGAGTTTTCCTCTCCATGTGAAATGGACACGGCCATAATGCTGTCCTTCTCTCCTTCCCTTCCTTAGAATCTTTTATTACAATCAAATGAGATAATGTAAATTCATTTTCTCCTTTCCTCTACTCTTTCTCTATAATGTTCAGCAGGCATAACAAAGAGGTCAGGGTGACAACCAGTCCTTCAGAGTTTGTGTAGAAAATGTGCATTTAAATACTTAGATAGATGGCGTGTGCTGTGTTTAGTTGCTCAGTTGTGTCTGATTCTTTGAGAAGCCAGGGATCCTCTGTCCATGGGGATTCTCCAGGCAATACTGGAGTGGGTTGCCCTTCTCCAGGGGATCTTCCCAACCCAGTGACTGAACCCAGGTCTCCCACTTTGCAGGCAGATTCTTTACCATCTGAGCTACCAGGAAAGACCAAGCATACTGGAGAGGGTAGCCTATCTTTTCTCCACAGGATCTTCCTGACCCAGAAATTGAACCAGGGTCTTCTGTACTGCAGGCAGATTCTTTACCAGTGAGCTAGAAAGTTGCAGTCAGAGCCAGGTCTAGAGTCCCTAGATAGATGATACATGGTAAAAACAAACAAACAAAAAAAAAAACAAGAAAGAAAGCAGTAAGATGAATGGGGTCCCCATGGAAACTTCAGTGATATGAGATTAAAAATTATTGTTTCCCCAGACTTTATGAGCTATTGAATATTTTATGTATATGGACTGTTTGTGAAATAGTTTGCTTTATTCAGCTATACCCTTCAGTTCAGTTCAGTTCAGTCACTCAGTCATGTCCGACATTTTGCGACCCCATGAACCACGGCACACCAGGCCTCCCTGTCCATCACCAACTCCCGGAGTTCACTCAAACTCACGTCCATCGAGTCGGTGNGAGCCCTTCTGAGCCACAAGGGAAACCCATACAGTAGATTAGGTTCAAAGTTATTTTTTCTTTATGGCAATAGTTAGCCAAGATATTTCCTTGTCTCCCGGTTAAATATTTCTTATGGGAAGTTTTAGCTTGTGATAATAAGGACATAGCAGGACCAAGGAGAAGGCATATTGTTGCATTTCCAGGAGATACAATCCGTTCCCAGGTGGGAAGCGAAGTGAAACATCTTGTGGATGGAACCCACTCATTTCTATCACTGTGCCTAAAACCTAGTTGATCTATTTTTTCAGCACCTTCATTCCCCTGTAAAATGACTTCTAACTTACTAATGGGAATCTTTTGTATAGAAAATGGAAATATTTTGTGTGTACTCCTGAGCTAGTCCTTCCAATGACTGTATGACCCTGTTTTTTTTCTTTCCTTTTTTGGTTTCACCTTTCTTTTCATCTGTCATATGGCATTCAGTTAAACCACATCTTTTGGGTTTCTCTGCCTTCCTTTGATATTCTGAAGTCTTTTAGGGGCCAAAATCATTTGTGTTCTCAAGTGTCCTCACAATTCCAGAAGCCGTTCTGTATTCTGTTAAGATGCGGAAATACAGTATGTTTTCACTTTCAGCTCTGTTCTTTTCCATGTGTGTGCCAAAGCAGGGTTGCTTGTATCCCTATTCCCTTTCAACAACTGAAGCTTTGTTAACTGAAAGCAGTCTGTCTGCATGGCCACTTCATTCCTTAGGGTTAGTTACCCCCAGGAGGTGCCTCATCCCTTCCTCCTACTAGGTTTTTGGTGAGGAGTCTTGCCTTGTATAGATTTATAGCTCTCACTCATAGTGGAGCCAAGTCGCTTCTACCACCAGCCTCCTTTTTGTTTGCTTCTCTCTCACCCCCTCCTGCCTCCATAAATTAGTGATCGTATTTCCAAAAATAGGAATCTCTGTTGTCTAGATGAGTACAACTAAATGTTTATTTCTCTGTGGTTCTTCTTCTTCTTCTTTTTTTTTTTTTTGTAGAATGCATTTCTAATCCTTGCAGTGTCAGCTTGAAGGCCCTAGTAGGAAGAACCACATTTTTCTTCTTATTGCCGAGAACAGTGCCATCCTCTCATCACAAATAACACCATCTCATTCAGGTCACCAAAAGGGAGGGGATATACGTACGGTTGGTTCATTTTGCTGTGCAGTAGAAGCCAACACAACATTGTAAAGCAGCTATACTCCAATAAAAATTAATTTTAAAAAGAGAATAGAGTCATCTCAATCAGGTGGAAGCAGTAGTGTCCATTTAATTTCAAGGATTCTTGGGTGCTTGCTGGGAGAGTAGGTTAAAATCATCTCTAGGCAGGAGAGTAGATGAACCAGGGTTAGACTTGATGCAAAGTTATTGAGGTAGGGCTCGGGATGGATGGCAACAGGGCTGGTGGAGTGGAAGGGGCATCTAAGAAGTAGGAGAAATAAAATATGAACTCCCTTTCATTATGGTGGCAGATGAATCTTTTTGCAAGACACTAAAAGAAGCCTAAAATAAAGCTTCCCAAGAGGGAGGTTAAAAAATAATTTACAAAACTGTAGGAGCAAATATCATTGTATTGTGTTTTAAATTGTTTCCT
Source organism: Neotragus moschatus (assembly GCA_006410615.1). Taxonomy (NCBI): domain Eukaryota; kingdom Metazoa; phylum Chordata; class Mammalia; order Artiodactyla; family Bovidae; genus Neotragus; species Neotragus moschatus. The sequence goes on along the minus strand of SJYA01002930.1, from coordinate 1,632,398 downwards.
TTTTATACTATAAATACTAAGCCAAACACGTGAAAGTCTTCAAATATATATTAACTTTACTTAAAATACTTTATATGTAACATTTATTTAAAGCACATAGATGACTGTCTATTCAGAGAAAAAATATTGCTGTCATTGGAATTAGCAAAATAGGCTGTATTTGGTACACAGTAAAGATATTTTGAGTTCTTATAAGGTTTAAGGCTAAACAGGGCAGGTATGAAATAAAATAAACTGGAGTTATTTTCCTTATTAGCTACCTTCAAAGGACTGTTTTTTTGACCCTCACAGCATTTTCATCTTGCTGGTGCTGAATTATTCAAGAAGACAAGGCAGTATGGCAAAGGTCGACATGCTGGAGGTGTTTCCACACAGACTGAGTCTCTTCAGTGAGCTGGTACCACAGTGTCCAAGTCTCCTCAGGGTTTTCCTTAAGGGTCTGGCACACAATTTGGTGCATTAGTTTTACTCTTTTGAGCCTGCTTCCTCTTCCAAAAAAAAAAAAGAGAGAGAAAATAGAATTTACTCAGCTGCTGCTGCTGCTGCTAAGTCGCTTCAGTCATGTCCACTCTATGCGACCCCATAGACAGCAGCCACCAGGTTCCCCCGTCCCTGGGATTCTCCAGGCAAGAACACTGGAGTGGGTTGCCATTTACTCAGCTGGTGATCCTCAACTTTGGCTGTGAACTAAGATCTTCTGTGCCCAAAGGCTCTTCTAGGAGGTCCCGATTGGTAGTTCTGGAGCTGTTGCAGTTTGTATCTTACCAGGTGCTTCTGATGTGTTGCTAACGTGTAGGAGCACTCAAGTAACTGATGTGTGTGTGCGTGCGTGTGTGTGTGTGCGCGCGCGCGCTAAGCTGGTTCAGTCGTGTTTGACTCTGTGCAACTCTATGGACTGTAGCCTGCCAGGCTCTTCTGTCCATTGGATTTCCCAGGCAAGAATACTGGAGTGGGTTGCTATGCCCTTCTCCAGGGGAACTTCTCAACCCCTGGGGATCAGACTCAGGTCTCCTGCATTGCAGGTGGATTCTTTACTATCTGAATTACTATGGAAGCCCCAACTGACTGATATTTTACCCCTAAGATATATGAATTTGGCCCAGAGATAAGAAATTAGAGTCATCAGTGGACACTTTGGTGCTAGTGGTAAAGAACCTGCCTTCCAGTGCGGGATATGTAAGAGATGTTGGTTAGATCCTTGGGTAGGGAAGATCCATTGGAGGAGGGCATAGCAACCCACTCCAGTACTCATGCCTGGAAAATCCCATGGACGGAGGAGCCTGGTGGGCTATGGTCCACAGGGTCTCAAAGAGTCGGATATGACTGAAGTGACTTTGCACAGCACAGCAGAGGGGAGACTTTGCCGCCTTTTTAATAAGAATTTGTTAGTGACAATGAGATGAGAAGGGTTTGCCTTTCTGACCTGGTAACCACCTTAGTCTAGTTCACTGATCAGTTCAGCATCACTGTTTCATGACATGACATTCCTGGCACAAGCCTTTGATTTATGCTTGTTTGTATGACTAAAACAAGTTCCGTTTGATTACAAATTAAGGAGGAGTTTTATATTAATATAAATTGGTTTAGGACTGTGAGAGGAGGGCTGCCATTGTTCTGGCGGCATTCCTAATTAGAAATGGATTAGAAATGGAGTTCTGGTTAGTGTCTGGGATCCAGGCCAAGAGAATGTGCGAGCTTCCCGTCAGCTTCCTTTCCAGCATTGCTTTATGAAAAACATCCCCTTGCATTGGGTGAATGTGCTCAATTGGTGGCAGCAAAGTTCTGTTACAGAAAATTCTGAGAGGCTCTTGTCTTAGATGTTTTGAAGAAAGCCAGAGGAACAAAGCAGCATGTATAATAACATCCATGTTTTCTGTTAACCTGCAGAGCTATAAATATACTGCATGTGCTCAGAAAAAGGAAAATTATGTAAAAGAAAGATTTTTTTACTGTCCTTGTCTAAGTATAATCCCCTAAGTATGTTCTTTGTTTCCAAATATAGAAGTATTGTAGCATCAGCTTCAGACAAAAGATTTAGTCAGGTCATGATCCAAAAAGGTGGGCGTCTTAGGATTTATTATTGGTTGCCATGTAAATTTGTTAAAATGGAAGCTTTGATCTTGAAATATCAATATATTCAAATAAGATTAATGATTTAATATCTAGAGAAATCAAGATTTTGATGCAATGAATGGGTAAGGAAGGTTTTACAATTTTACATTGGTAAAGATAAAAACTCAACATTTGAAAAGCTACTTTAGAATTTTAGTTTAATGGAAACTGTAGTAAGTACCAAAGTGAAAGAAAGTGAAAATGAAAGTCGCTCAGTCATTTTCGACTCCTTGCAACCCATGGACTATATAATCCATGCAATTCTCTAGGCCAGAATACTGGAGTGGGTGGCATTTCCCTTCTCCAGGGGATCAAAGGTTAGGTGGTATCTGACTAATGTATTGACTAGAAGGGTTTTTAAGCAATAAACAGATAGAAATAAATGAACAAAAATGAAATGATAATTGGTAAGTTGGTAACTGTGGGTAGATAGTGACATTTTATGATTTGTGTCCACAATTTTCTGCATATGCCCTGGTGGTTTAATTAATCATTGTGTCTGAAAAAGTGGGTGTTATTTCAATCAGGAAAGATTGAAGGCNTAAACAGATAGAAATAAATGAACAAAAATGAAATGATAATTGGTAAGTTGGTAACTGTGGGTAGATAGTGACATTTTATGATTTGTGTCCACAATTTTCTGCATATGCCCTGGTGGTTTAATTAATCATTGTGTCTGAAAAAGTGGGTGTTACTTCAATCAGGAAAGATTGAAGGCAGGAAGAGAAGGGAACGACAATGAGATGGTTGGTTGGCATCAGCAACTTGATGGACATGAGTTTGAGTAAACTCTGGGAGTTGGTGATGGACAGGGAGGCCTGGTGTGCTGCAGTCCATGGGGCTGCAAACAGTTGGACACGACTGAGCGACTGAGCTGAACTGAACTGAATTTAGGGGCAAATGGATAATTGAACCCTAATCTGGCCGACAGGTTGCCTTGTAGCTGTGCTGCTAACTTTAAGTGATTATCATCCCAAATGATTCACGCTCGTGGAGACAGTGTCACCAGTACTGACACCATCACTGTTAGATGTGGGGGTGGCAGGAAAAGCCATATGTAAATGTAGAAAATGGAAACCTAGGGAGCAGCTCCAGCAAAACTGCTGATAAATTATCAGGAGATTACTGACCTGCTAACGAGAGACTACCAACTCGAAAAATGGTTAAAATGTAAAAACATTCTAGGCTAGCAACTTGAATCGTGAATATAAATGTTCTGATGTGATGTTTTTATTATAATACAAAGCATGAAAACATCATATGATTACTAATATCTCCAAGTTCAGATTGTAATCCTTTTTAATCTCTTTTTTTATACTGTTTTAATTACATAAAGTTTTTCAGAAATAGTTTTGGTTTTTGCTATAAAATAATTTTTACTTAAGTTGATAATAATGTTAAAATTAAAAGCTTAAAAATGTTAGATGGTTATTTCTTAACCTCAAAGCACTTGTGTGTTGAAATAGTGACTTGTAAAAAAAAAAGTAAGTTATCCGATGTGAGCTTAAGTCAAATAGACAACATCAAATTAGAATATTCTAGGTTAAAATTTCAAAGGCGTTCAAAATGTGATCTTGTAAATGCCATTTAAAATAATGGGATTTTTCTAAGTTGGAAATAGCATTCCATGTGCACAACTTTGAAAATATGTCCTAAAAAATACTCTTTCTGCCCCTGTCATCAACTTGTCAGTCAGTTCAAAGTTTTATTCTTCATCGTTCAATTTTGAAAATATAGAAAAACAATATACTGTTGTGACTATAAAATTTTCACTTGTGAGGAATTTATGACTAGATATCAGAAAAAAATTTCAGGGAATTTTTAAAATGAGATGTTTCTTTTTGTTAATGCTGATTCTATAAAGAATTTGATGCAACACAGAAATAGATGATTTCATTTATTTAATGAAATCGATGTGGTAGTTACCTAGTTTCACGATGAGATTTCAGAAACAGACTCTCCAGTGTGAATCATACACACAATTAAATGCTGAATCTTCGAGGTTAAAATTTCAGAGTAATTTGAAATGTAAAGTTACCTTAGGAAATTCTGGTTTGAGTGGTCTTGATACATACACACACACACACACACACACACACACACATACAGAATCACAACTGAGTCTCATAGGCAACACGGTTGAAAATCACTGGCCAGTAGCCTTTATTTATTTATTAAAAAAAAAAAATCCACACTTTTGTTTATTTTCAAGAAGTTTAAATCCTCGAAGGGTACAGCATCACACGGATTCTGTGTCCAATGGCCTTAGCAGGAAGGTTGCTTTGGAATTTGGCACGAACCATGCCACTGTTTCCATGAGCTCAAGTTATCTTTCCCCAGATTACTCTGGTTTTGTTAGGTTTTCCACCAGGAGTTACTGTGTTCTTTGCTTTGTACACGTAAGCACATCTCTTGCCTAGATAGAATTCAGCTTCATCTCGAGCATGTACANTATCTCTTCACGGCTGCTCCAGCAAAGTGCAGCTGCTGCTACTTACCTTGGACGATGGGTATCTCCTCACCCGCCGCCCCTCCTGACCTTGAATGTGGAGTAGCTCCTCTAGGCCCTCCTGTGTCTGCACAGATTAGGGTAGTCATAATGAGATGGAGAGAAGTAGGCAGATTGGAGTGTTTCTTTAGAGGCAGAGCTTTATAATATCAATATCATATCTTTTAAATGGACTTATTTACAAAACAGAAACAGAGTCACAGACTTAAGAGAATGAACTTATAGTTGTCCGGGGAGAGAATGGGGGAACATGAATTGGAAATCTACATGTACACTCTGCTGTATTTAAATGGATAACCAACAAGGTCCTATTGTATAGCACAAGGAACTCAGTGTTATATGGCAGCCTGAATGGGAGGGGAATTTGGGGAGAATGGATACATATATAAGGATGGCTGAGTCCCTTTGTTGTCCACTTGAAACTATTTCAACATTGTTAATTGACTACACGCCAATATAATGTTAAAAAAAGACACCTTTTATTTGGTTAAAATTATTTTTAATTACAAAAATATACTTTTGTATAGTGTTATAAAACTGGTCTCTCAAAGTTGTTATTAGGGTTAGCTGAGCTAATATATGTAAAATCTCAATATATGAATGGGCTTTTAAATAAAGATTGGAGAGGCACTGCAAGTAATAGAAAGAGCATATACTTTATCAATCAGCAATCAGTTTATAATCCTTGTTTTTTGCCAAATTTACTGAGACCTATGTGTACTAGTTATGTATAGCAGTTACAAGTTATCCCTCAATTTAACAGCTTTAACAACAAATACTTATGTTCTCACACAGTTTCTCACAGCAAAGAATTTAGAATAGGCTTAGTGAGGTGGCTCTGGCTCAGGACCTCTCATGAGGTCCATTTAAGATATTGACCTGGGCAGCAGTTGTCTGAAGGTTTGACTGTAGCTGTAAGAACTGCTTCCAAGTTGGCTCATTCACATGGCTGTCTTCAATTGCTAGACATGTGAATTTCATCATGTTGTTGTTCAGTTACTAAGTCACGTTCGACTCTTTGTGACCCCATGGACTGCAGCACACAAGGCCTCCCTGTCCCTCACTATCTCCTGGAGTTTGCCCAAGTTCATGTTCATTGAGTCAGTGATGCTGTCCAACCATCTTGTCCTCTGCCACCCTCTTCTCCTTTTGGACTGGGACCCTCCTTTCCCAGTATCAGAGTCTTTTCCAGTGGGTCAACTGTTCTCAGCAGGTGGCCAAAGTATTGGAGCCTCAGCTTCAGCAGAGGCTTCAGAACTTTTCCATAGGGTTGTATAATGGGCTGAATGTATCTCTCCAAAATTCATACATTGAAGCTTTAGCCACTAATGTGACTATACTTGGAGACAGAGCCTTTGACAAGGGGTGTGTGTTTGAGTGCTGAATCACTTCAGTTGTGTCCGACTCTCTGCGACGCTATGGACCATGGCCTGCCAGGCTCTTCTGTCTATGGGATTCTCCAGGCGTGAATACTGGAGTGGGTTTCCACGCCCTTCTCCAGGGCGTCTTCTCAATTCAGGAACTGAACCTGCATCTCTTACATCTACCTGCATTGGCTGGTAGGTTCTTCACCAGTGCTCCCTGGAAAGTCCTTTGAGGAGGTGACAAAGGTTGAATGAAGTCATAAGGATTGGGCCCTTTTTGGTAGATCTGGGACCTTATAAGAAGAAGAGACACCAGAGCTGGATCTTGCTACCACATGAGGGTGCAGTGTGAAGACAGCTGACTGTGAGCCAGAAAGAGAGCCCTCACTGGGAACTGAATCAGGTGGCATGTTGATCTTGTACTTCCTAGCCTCTAGAACTGTGAGAGAGAGATTTCTGTGGTTTAAACCTGGTCTGCAGTCTTTTGTTACGGCAGCCTGAGCTGACTAGTGCAGGCTGCTTGACGGCAGTTAGCATGCNGCTACCACATGAGGGTGCAGTGTGAAGACAGCTGACTGTGAGCCAGAAAGAGCCCTCATTGGGAACTGAATCAGGTGGCACGTTGATCTTGTACTTCCTAGCCTCTAGAACTGTGAGAGAGAGATTTCTGTGGTTTAAATCTGGTCTGCAGTCTTTTGTTACGGCAGCCTGAGCTGACTAGTGCAGGCTGCTTGACGGCAGTTAGCATGCCCAGAACGAACCCTCCAAAAGGAAGTCTCAATGTTTTTTTTTTTATCATCCAGTCTCAGAAATCACAAAGCCATGCTTCTGCCATATTCTAAGTCAATGAAGTCCAGCCCATACTCATGAAGAAGAGAGGAAGACTCTATTTCTGCAAAGAATTTGTGAACATATTTTAAAATCACCTCAAGACCTTTATGCAAGGTTCTTTTTTTTTTTTTCCTTTTATGAAGGGAGGCTAATAATAAAGTACATTGAAAGGATTAGATAAATGTGTCTTGTCGTTTGCCTAGCTAGGTGCTGCTCAGTAAATGTTACTTTCCTTCCGCGATAATTTAGAGATCATCTGGAAACTAAGGAAAAGTAGGACAGTGCAGTTCTTTTGGGGGGCTCCTAAGTGTGTCTCTTATTCTTCTCTGTTCATGATAGCAATTTTTGCATCAAGTAATATATCTTAAACCCTACTTATCTAATTTAATTAGGCACATGAATTTAATTGTGACTCTTCCTTTTTTTTTCTTTGAGATGAAAATATAAGCCTCTCAGGAGATTTCTGAATGTAGAAACTCTTACATATGTTGATGATGTATTTTCTTAATTTTCTATATGTAGGAATTTAAAAGAATGAAACTTCAAATTAAAATAATGTATCTCTGAAACAAGTAAGTGAAGATCAGTGCTATCTAAAAATAGGAAAGAAATTCATAATTAAAAAAACAGTTCAACTGTAGCCTTATTATTTCAGCATGTTTCCAGCTGTGAGTGACTTTACATATCTTGATGCATAATCACATATCAGTATGCATGAAGCAACTCTTAATGTCCATTAATTCTTGCATATACTCTGCATAAATCTGTATCAATCAGGATGTGATTAGAACCTTATTGTCTTGCACAGTCTAACTAATATTGAAGTCAGATTCAGAAAGAAGCTCTGACTTTTTTGGTCTTTACCTTTTAAGGAAATTCATTCTCTAAAGTAGAGTATTTATATGAGATGTTGGAGAGTATCTTATGAAGTGGGACACTTATGATATCAGGAGGCCGTTGTCTTGATTGTTTTGAAGGTCAGCATTTGTGGTTGGAAGGAAATATTTAAGCTATTTTAAAAGTTGGATTGACTATAATATTTGAATATCATTTCTTTTAATGTCATAATTTGTCATTTTTTGTAGACAATTAAAAAAAAAATCTAGAGCAGAAGAATGCACATTAAAGTTAAAAGAAGTATCCCAGATAAGGGCAAAGTCTCTCTTGCCCAGGATCTCAGGAGTAAGATCAGGACTATACTATTGATATTTGAGCTACATTAATTAGCAAATATATAACTTTAATGCATAAATGAATAGAACCTAGGAGAAGAGAGAGAATCTAGGGTTGACAAACTTCAAGATTTAAGATAACATGGTTTCACTTAGAAAGGATTGTATTGACTCATCTTAGAAGACAGAATCTACTGTCTTAGTGATTCTAAATGGTTCTTATTGTTAGTCTCCATTTGGGCAGAATTTCTATCCACATCTGATTTCTGTGTATGATACTTTTGTATACGATTTCCATTTCCAATGGTGATTTAGGGGAAGTTTCACTTAAACTACTACCTGTATTCCTTATGTGTCGAGGTCTGATCTTTTTCATGAAATCCTAACCTATACGTAGCAACCTCCTGTTTATCTGTAGTAGGGTACCCCACAGGCTATTGATATTTGACAGACTCTTCATTTTGACTTCCAAGCCTTCTCCTGCCCCTTAATCTTTTACCCCAGTGAAGGCACTGCCGTCATCCATTTACTCTGCTGGAAACCCAAGTATTATGCTTGACTCTTTCTTCTCTGTTACTGCCCCCTGCCACCTTTGCACTTTCTCCTCCACATACAAATTAATCATCTGACCCTATTCATTTTATCTCTTAAATGTCTCTCTTGCCCATCTACTCTGCTTCCACCCTCTGGCCACTGCTAGAGTTAGGCTCTTATTATATCTCTTAGCTGGCCATCTGGTTTGTTGTCTTACTCCACTTTTTCCTTTATTATGGTCAGAGTGATTTTTGTGAAGTGCATATCTGGTTATGCTGATCTCATGTGTAAAATTCTTTTGTGGTTCTCCGTTTAGCATCTCACATTAAAGGCCAGTCTTTAATATGGTATATTAGGTGATTCCAGTGGCTCAGTGGTAAAGATTCCTCCTGCAAGGCAGGAGACCCTTGGGTTGTGAAGATCCTCCGGAGAAGAAGATGGCAACCCATTCCAGTATTCTTGCCTGGGAGATCCCATGAACAGAGAAACCTGGTGGGCTACAGTCCATGGAGTTGCAAAGAGACACAGCTTACAACTAAACAACAGCAACAACAAATTAGGTGATTCTATATTATGCTCCTGTCTTTCTTACTGAGCCTTATTTTTTTACTTAACCTGCTTTCTTAGATATATTGTTAGGTTGCACTTCCATAACCTAGCACGTATGGTGCTAGGTCAACTACCATCCAACTTGTAGGCCTTTGGTCTGGCAAATAGCTCAGATGTCACACTTTATGTGAGGACTTTCCAGATTCCACAGGCAGAGTTAAATCTCCTCTTTGCTCAGTTTCCACTGTACCTTTGTTTCTGCTATGGTATTTGTAAAATCATACAAAAATTAGCTGTGTGCCTGTTGTGTCCTCCACAGACTCTGGATGACTCTAGAAGAAGGACTATCTCACTTTTCTCTATATTGCTAATGCCTAGCAAGGAGCTTCAAAGATAATAGAAATTTGGCCATGCTCACTAAGTAAGTAAGTAAATCAAAGTGTCTTAATTAGCAACACAATAACAGTGCTTAGAGAAAGGATTCTGCAGATATGAGATCATTTCTTATGTCTACTCTTCATAAAAGTATAGACTTACAAATTCATTACTATTGGAACTATGATAAACAAAGACTCATTACATTCATTTACAATAAACTTTGGCTATCGGTGCCTTCAAGCATCTGAGGAACACTGAGCCCAGAAATAAGGAAAATAAAAAATGAAAGTGTCTTTATTTGAAGAAATATTCCAAATCCATTTGTGTAATAAGCACAGACAACCGAAACCATGACACGGTACTGACTGGTCCACTGTCTGGACAGAAGGTGAGGAGAGCTCTGTAAGACAGTGATGTTAGAAAAAGGCAGACTTTCCTATGTGAAGCCTGAGAGTCAGAGAAAAAGTGACAGGTGACAGAGGAAAAGCAACAAGGACAGAAAAGAGAGGGAGAGATCAGGTGCAAAGGTGATGATAACATCAATGACAGTGTCAGGGGTTTCATGTCACACATGCCAGCAGTCTTAGAAAACACCCAGAAATGATATCGGAGGTTAAAATAGATTTTCTGTGCGTGTATGTGTGTGTGAATTTGCTTACATCCACCTACATTTTATAGTTCCAGTCCTTCAGATAGAATCCAGAAAAATAGCATTTTCCTAGAATAATAGACAATGCTGGATAATGCAGGATAATGAAGATTTTCATGTAGGAGGTCTTTATGAACAAGAGTTATGATTTAAAGCCCAGTTTTTTTATCCTTTGCTATGTATCTTCTTCTTTGTAACCCCATGGACTGTAGCCCATCAGGCCCCTCTGTCCATGGAATTCTCCAGGCAAGAATACTGTACTGGGTTGCCATGCCCTTCTCCATTGCTATGTGTAGGTAAGTCCTAAATAAATATTTTCTTGACTGAGTTATGAATTGCTGTGATTCCTAAGGAATGTCTGTATTCAGATCCTATTTAGTCAAATGTATTTCTAGATCAGTGGTTCTCAGCTGAGATAGTTTGGCCTGGCTATAGGAAAAATGATAGATTGTCTTGTATGTTTGGGCTGCTATAACAAAAACACCCTAGACTGGGTGGCTTAAACAAGAAACATTTCATGTCTTACAGTTCTGGAGGTTGAGAATTCTGAGATCAAGGTGCCAGCAGATTCAGGGCCTCAGGGGGGGCCCACTCCCTGGTTTATAGATGATCAACTTTTCACTGTGTCCTTACATAGTGGAAGGGGTGAGGGAGTTCTCTGGGGCCTCTTTATAAGGACACTAATCCCATTCATAAGAAATTAACTAAATAACCCCTAATCACTTCCTAAGACCCAGCCATTACATTGGTGTTAGGATTTCAACATACATGTTTTGGGGGAGACACAAACATTTAGCCCATGACAGAAGGAAAATTTCTTTTTAGTACATCTAGCCTTTCTGGTGTTTCCTGTCACAAAACTCAGAGTTTCTCAACACTGTCATTAAAACCCATCTACTGGAGGGATTTCAACCACCACTGTATTTCAGAGTCATTCCTGAGTGGGACTGTACACTGGCAGCAATATTTTCAGAAAAATTTAATTAATAAGTAGCATTAATTTGTGAAACAGGCTCAGGTTTTCCCCCTCCTTCATCAGCTGGTTGTGAGAAGGCCACACAAAGGCACAGGAATGAGTTGAGAGGTTGGGATAACTGCAGCAGAGCTTTGTTGTTTGGTCTATGTCATGTCCGACTCCTTGCAACCCCATGGACTGCAGCACACCAGGATTCCCTGTCCTTCACTATCTCCTGGAGTTTGCTCAAGCTTGTGTCCGTTGAATCCTTCATGCCATCCAACTGTCTCATCCTCTTTTGTCCTCTTCTCCTCCTGCCTTCAATATTTCCCAGCATTGGGGTCTTTTCTGATGAGTTGGCTTGCATCAAGTAGCCAAAGTATTGGAGCTTTAGCTTCAGCATCAGTCCTTCCAATGTATATGCAGTGTTGATTTCCTTTAGGATTGACTGGTTTGATCTCCTTGGTATCCAAGGGATTCTCAAGAGTCTCCAGCAGCACAGTTCAAAAGCATCAATTCTTTGGCACTCAGCTTTCTTCACAGTCCAAATCTCACATCCATATATGACCACTGGAAAAACCATAGCTTTGACTAGATGGACCTTTGTTGGCACAGTAATGTCTCTGCTTTTGAATATGCTATCTAGGTTGGTCATGACTTTCCTTCCAAGGACTAAGTGTCTTTTAATTTCTTGGCTGGAATCACCATCTGCAGTGATTTTGAAGCCCCCAAAAATAAAGTCTGACACTGTTTCCATGGTTTCTCCATCCACTTTCTGAAGTGATGGGGCCAGATGCCATGATCTTAGTTTTCATGTAGTTTCCTAATTTTCAGATGTTCCTTAAAAACAGCAAGTAATGAGCTATTTTTTGAACTAAAGTTCAAAATCTATAAATTCAAACTATGCAGCTTCATGAACAAACTGACTTTGCTCGCATTTAAAAGAGTTAAAAAATTTGTCGTGTTTCCATCACTTTGAGAGTAAAGAAAAGAGAATCAGTGTCAGAGTATTTTGGGGATTGTCTTTCTTTTAATGTGAGAGCCACATTCAAAATGTTAAGATTTAGAAACCGAATATTTCTGGTTATTTTGTACAATAAATTATAAGTAATTTGCTACAGGTTACCATGACCCAGTCTTAATTTTGTCATCATTAAACTCAGTCTTCCTAAGCAGGACCAAGTACTGAGTTAATCATGATTCTCTAGGTTGATCTAAAGAGGAAGAATAAACCTTGTCTTAGAATGCCTTGGCAGGGTGGAGATGGGGGTCTGAAAGAGGCAGAATGCAGAGCATTATAACAGGACACAGTCCTGCTCAGGGGATACGACCAGTCTGAGTTCATCTTTTAACTCTTTCAAATAATGGTTTGTGGCTGATACTTGATTGTGTTCATATTCATGGAGAAAGTGCACGTTAAGTCTGGTAGTGCTGACTTACCTGTCCTTTGTATTAGACCGAGAGAAGTAGCCTGCAGAGTACCTTGAGGAACCGTGTCTAAAGGGATAAAGGATTTATTTTAATGGTCCAGAGGTAGATCAGTTGTTTTAGAGCAGATGTCATGGCTTGTGAGTGAAAGTAAGCGCAGCATCTCAGCGGAGGGCCAGAGAGTTTGGGAATGAGAGAGGGAAAACAGCAGAGGAGCCATTCTATAGGCATACATCTAGATCTTACAGATTTCTGCTCCTCTTTCCATTGCCATCCTCTCTACCCCCTGGCTTGGCTCTTGGATCTCTTCTGGGCTTATTTAGATAGACTGGGGCTCTGGTCAATAGCAGACTTTATTGCAAAATTTTTGGGTTGCTGCTTTCTCTTTCCACCTTCCAGAAAAATCACTAAGATCTCTGCTCAGTGAATAGTGCTCTTAGGACTTTTTGTCATTATATATTTTTTAAAACATAATTTCATTGGGAATTTTAGGGATTAAAAGGTAGATAAATACATTTAGTTCTTAATTTTTACCAGAGGGTTAAGTTTTTTGATGGTGACAGAATATTTTTATACAGATTTTATCCTTTGTAACTCACTGGATAGTCCTCTAGGAATTTTTCTAAAAACAGTTAGTTCTGTATTAACATAATTTTCAGATAATCACACGTACCAAGAAAGAAACTACTGCTGATCCTGACCGGAATATCAAACAACTAAAACAGAGAAAAGTAATTTTATTCTTGCATCAGCACGCTTGTGCTCTCTCACACACGTTTCTATGGGCAGGTGAACATGCATAATACGAGTTGGACAGTGATTGGCACTTGAGTGATAACAAAACGGTCATGTTTTGAATTTTTATTAGAAGTGTAATTTTTTTACCATGTCACAGAACAGACGTATGACTTCAATTTCACAACTTATAGAGTTGGTTTTATATACTTTTGACAATCAATTCATATTTCTGACATTATCATTTCTTTTTCCATTGAGAAGTTGTATGTAGTTGGGTTTTGTACTCTTTTCAAGATAAGTCATTGTAATCCTACCCTTCCGCAGGACAATTTTTTCTTGTTTCTTATGGTCAGTTCCCTGAGGGTTTTCATTCTTTTTTCCACCATTCACACCATTAGCGCTATTCATTTGGACTTTTTGTAAAAGCATCCTAGGATGTGTCAGAAAGTTTTCACATTTCAGAACTCTCAGTTTTCCCACATAAGTTTTTTTTTTTTTTTAAGTTTCCCATAACAAAAATATCTATACTTATTTTGTTATCTACTTCATTTTTTCCTTTCTCCCTCCAGGTATCAATTGTTTGTTGTCAGTGACTAACATAATGCTTGATTTTTAGGCTTCAGATAGGAAAAAAAAAATGACAATTCTGTTTCCTTTCGTTAAAACTAATGTTGATGCCAATCTGAGTCTAGGCACAACAAATGGTCCTTAAATTGCTGTAGAATTATCTCATAGGATGTGTGAGTTAATTTTGTATTATGTCCTGACTGTTTACTATGTCAAGAACAGTAGGTTAGGTGTAGGAATTCAAAGTTGAATAAAACCTAATTACTGTCTCCTAAGAGTTTGTAATTAAGTCTGTGTGGGATGTGAAACTGAGAACATAATAAATATACACTTTTGTTAGAAATTTAACTGTGGAAAGCCCATCTAAAATAGTGCAGTTACTTCTATAATTACTGTATTCTTTACATTTTTAAGTCATTTTTCCCCTTGCATAACTCTTGGTTCACAGCTTTGGGAGCTTCCCAGGTAAAATCTGAAATGGGCCTCATACATGGAGGGCAAGAAGAGATGGAAGAAAGAGGCAGACAACTGCAGCTTGGTAGATGGTAGGTTTAGTGATCAAAGGAACTTACATATGAGGCTTGTCTTGGGTGACTGCAAGATGAGTAGATTTCTGTACCTGCCTGCCAGAATCCTAAACGTTTATATAGACACCCTAATGGGGTTCAGTCATGTGTTCTATCCAGATGATCTCAACATCTCGCTCTCTCAAGGCTGTGTCCTTGAGACCAGCTCCTCCAGGACTAATGGTGGGAAGAAGGTGTATTCCAAAGATGAGGGGAGGGGGAAGAGAATGCTCCAGTTGCCTGGGCCCAGCTTTTGGGCTAAGTGGCAGCTGTGTCCTCTCCACTACTTCCTCCAACAGAGCCAGAAGTAGTCAGTCTGTTGAATGGTGGCCTCCATTCTGAACCAGTGAGTGTGACTGTATTTGGAAAAAGACTCTTTGCATATGTAATTAAGGAACTTGAGATGCAGTCATCCGAGATTACCTTGGTGAGCCTTAATTCCAGTGAAAAATGTCCTTACAAGAGACAGAAGAGAAGACAGACATGCAAAGGAGAAGGCGGCATGAAGATGGAGCAGATATTGACGTGATGGGCGTCAAAAGCTGAGGAAACCAAGGAATGCTGATGGCCACCAGAACTGGAGGAAGCAAGCAAGAATTTTCTTTTGGAGCTTTAGAAGGGAGTATGGCTCTGTTGACAGCTTGCTTTTTTGGACATCTGGTCTCCAGATCTGTGAGAGAATGCATTTATATTATTTTTGGTCACTAAGTTTTCCATGCTCTTTTATGGCAGCCTCAGAAAACTAATATAATAGGTGAGAGCATGGCTAAGGTTTGTGGTTAAGAATAATTTCTGTGTGATATGTTTTACCAATGAAAAAATCAACTAAATATAAAAAATTTTTATGAGGCAGTTTGGAGAGTTAAAAGACAGTTTCCTAGGGTTCAGTTCAGTTCAGTCGCTCAGTCGTGTCCGACTCTTTGCGACCCCATGAATTGCAGCATGCCAGGACTCCCTGTCCATCACCAACACCCAGAGTTCACTCAGACTCACGCCCATCGAGTCAGTGATACCATCCAGCCATCTCATCCTCGGTCGTCCCCTTCTCCTCCTGCCCTCAATCCCTCCCAGCATCAGAGTCTTTCCCAATAAGTCAACTCTTCCCACGAGGTGGCCAAAGTATTGGAGCTTCAGCTTTAGCATCATTCCTTCCAAAGAAATCCCAGGGCCGATCTCCTTCAGAATAGACTGGTTAGATCTCTCAGCAGTCCAAGGGACTCCCAAGAGTCTTCTCCAACTCCTAGGGTTACATAGTAATAATACTGATACAGATAGAGACTGAGGTTTACAGCTATTACCTGAGCAAGGAGAAACAGGTAAAGGTAATGGTTAATGTCTTAACTTCCTTCTTGTGGCATTCCCAGATGTGTCATTTTAATTTTATCCCTTCAGTGAGAGGTAAAGACCAATGTGAATGCCAAGAAATATTGGTTGTATACGCAGAGACTTAAAATGAACTGATAACATTGTAGTGATGTTCAGACATTTAAATATTAAATACTGTTGGGCTAGAATACTGAGAACCATTTAGATGGATGTAACAATAGAAACTTTTATATCTCTTGAAAGCTTGTACTAGAGTAAGATAGATAAGAAGTCATAGCTGAAATAATCTATGAAAGATGTAATAGGCTAAGAACAAATTACTGTAGCAGTGTGGCAAATATAATGCTATTATCCAAATATATAAGGGAAATAATAGTTCTTTCTAGCCTTTTAAATTGTAAACCACAACATGAATATGAAGAAATAAATAAAATATAGATTCAGATTAATGAATCATTGAAACATAAAACTCTTTTAAACTTCCATTTAGATGAAGAATAGAATGTTACCACCACTGTAGAAACCCCATTGGCCTTCCTAACTACAATCTCCTTGGTTTTCATCCCTAAATGCTGGAGTGTTGCTTTGCTTGCTTTTGAATTTTGTATTAATTCAATTATAGAGCAGGGAGTCCTTTGGTATGGCTTCTTAAGATAAATATGTTTATTTTTAGTCCTTCCATATTTCTTGAGTTGTAACTCACTTATTTTCATTGCAGTAGAGTATGCTATTGCAGGGAATATACATGATTTATGTATTGATGGGAATATGGGTTAGTTCCAGTTTGGAACTTTTACAAATAACGCTACTACAGATATTCTTGTACAAGTGAAGTGGTACACAAATGTACACATTTGTATTGGGTATATTCCTGGGAAGAGAAATCCTAGGTGTGATGGGAAATTACTACATGTGTATATCTTCACCTTTGGTTGATAATGGTAATTTGATTAAAAAAAATTATTTATCTATTTTGCACATGGGCTTAGTTGCTCTGTGGCATATGGGATCTTCCAAGATCAGGGGTGAACCTGACTCTCCTGCATTGGTGGGTAGAGTCTTCCTCACTAAGCCGTCCTGGTAATTTGCTTTTCAAATTGGTTACATCAGAACCGAACTCTGTAGGAGATTTCCTGTGATTTCATAGCCTTGTGAAACTTGGTATTATCAATCTTTTAGCCATTTCTAGTGGATGTGTAGTCATATCTCATTATGATTTTAACTTCCATTTTTACTATTTTAACGGGATTGAATACCTTGTCGTATGCTTATTGGCCATTAAAAATCTAGGTTGTCTTTTTTTATTGATTTGTAGTAGATGTTTTCCACATTTTGTATACCAGTCCTTTGTTAGCTTTTTGTGTCGCCAAAATATTTTCTCCCACTCCATGCCTTCCTTACTTTTAATTTTTTTAATGGTGTATTTTAATGAATAGTTTTAATTTTAGTGTAGTCCAGTTATTCTCTTCCTTTATGATAAGTGATTTTTGTGTTGTATTTAAATAATCTTTTTAACATGAAATAAGATATTTCCCAATGTTTTCTTCAAGCCTAGAGCTGTCCAAGAGATACATGAGGGCCACATGTATAACTTGAAAATTCCCACATTTAAAAAAATAGAAGGAATCAAGTAATTTAATTTTAACAATACATTTTATTTTATGTAATGTATTACAAATATTATAATTTCATTGTTACAATACAAAAATCATTAATGAAATATTTTACATTTAAAATTCATTTTTGAACCACTATTCAAAATTTAGTATGTATTTTGTAATCATAGCACATTTCAAAATCCTTAGGATTCAATTTCAAAATTTCAAGTGTTAAATAGCCATTGATGGCTAGTCTTTATCTCATTGGTCAACACAGTTCTAGAAGACATTTTGTTGTGCCACTTGGAATTCATGTTTGGGTATGGAGCAATGTTGAGTCATTTCCTTTTTTCCCCATATGGTAATCTATTATTCCCAGCTACATAAGTTGAAAAGAACATCTTTCCCTGATGCTCTGCAGTGCCATATTTGTCAAAACAAAAGTTCATATGTGAGTATATCTACTTCTGATCTTAGTAATAAATGCTTATCTTCTATGGTATATTTCATTTTTCTTACAAACTCCACCCTGCTGGCTGGGGGAATATAAAGGAACAAGCTACAACTTTCCAATCAATTGAATCTGAGTCTCTGCCAGTTTGAATAGATACTTTTTGGAAACTCATTCTCTTTTAGTAAGTGCTCAGTGTCTCTGGTTTCTCTCCATTCCTCTTGCTTTTCCTGAAATGATGCTTAGCTATGTGGGGGCATTACCATCACCTGATGGTGCTGGGTAGGAAGGATCTCTATATGCCAGAAGATCCTTTGGTAGCCATGTGCCTTTTTGGTTCCTACTGAAGTGTAGACAGTTGATCCTTGAACAATGAATTGCTGAGGTCTATTTTACATGGATTTTTTTCTCAGTAAATATTACTGGAAAAATTTGGTGATTTGTGACAATGTGATAAAACTTTCAGGTGAACCACATAGCTTAAAGATATCAAAAAATTTAAGAGAAAGATATGTCATGAATGCATAAATACGCATAGATACATATATAACATACAAAATATGTGTTAACCGTTATGTTATTAGTAAGGCTTTCAGTCAACAATTTAGTAGTTATATTTTGCAGAATCAGAAGTTATCAGACTTTCTACAGCAAGGGGTCAGAACCCCTAACTTCCTCATTGCTCAAGGGTCAACTATACATCAAGGTATAGTTCTTGGCACTTTGAGCTGGAGTCTGCTGCTCTGTGATTGGCATCAGGCAGAGCCTGGTCATCCATGCAGATCTGGAGTCACTGTCATTCCCTTGAGCTGCAGTCCTCTTGCAGTCCAAGTTATGCTCCCCTTCCTTCCCTGAAGCCCATAGCCACCCAGTTCACATCCTCTGAAGGGGTCTTATTGTTCTGTGAGACTACCAAAGGCCATAAACTAGCTCCTCCCCTGGGCTTGTGGTAACTTTGAGGTCCTTTTCATTGCCTAGCCACCAAAGGAGGCTAAGGAGTGCCTAAGCCATTCTTCTCTGTCTTTCATCAGTGCCCTTTTGATCTAGGATCTTGCATTGGTATGGGACCGTCTTGTGTTCCTGTCTTCTACCAGAGTTCCAAGTGGAACTCAGTTCAGTTCAGTCGCTCAGTTCAGTTCAGTCGCTCAGTCATGTCCAAATCTTTGCAGCCCCATGGACTGCAGCATGCCAGGCCTCCTTGTCCATTACCAACTCCCGGAGTTTACCCAAACTCATGTCCATTGAGTTGGTGAGGCCTTCCAACCATTTCATCCTCTGTCATTCCCTTCTTCTCCTGCCTTCAATCTTTCCCAGCATCAGGGTCTTTTCTAATGAGTCACCTCTTCACATCAGGTGGCCAGAGTATTGGAGTTTCAGCTTCAACATCAGTCAATGAACACTCAGGACTGATCTCCTTTAGGATGGACTGGTTGGATCTCCTTGCAGTCCAAGGGACTCTCAAGAGTCTTCTCCAATACCACAGTTCAAAAGCATCAATTCTTCTGCACTCAGCTTTCCTTATAGTCTAACTCTCACATCCATACATGACTATTGGAAAAACCATAGCCTTGACTAGATGAACCTTTGTTGGCCAAGTAATGTCTCTGCTTTTTAATATGCTGTCTAGGTTTCCATATGCTGCCAAAACTTTCCTTCTAAGGAGTAAGCGTCTTTTAATTTCATGGATGCAGTCACCATCTGCAGTGATTTTGGAGCCCCCCAAAATAAAGTCTGTCACTGCTTCCACTGTTTCTCCATCTATTTGCTATGAAGTGATGGGACCACATGCCATGATCTTCGTTTTCTGAATGTTGAGATTTAAGTCAACTTTTTCACTCTCCTCTTTCACTTTCATCAAGAGGCTCTGTAGTTCTTCGCTTTCTGCCATAAGGGTGGTGTCCTCTGCATATCTGAGGTTATTGATATTTTTCCTGGCAATCTTGATTCCAGCTTGTTCTTCCTCCAGTCCAGCGTTTCTCATGATGTACTCTGCATATAAGTTAAATAAGCAGGGTGACACTATACAACCCTGACATACTCCTTTTCCTATTTGGAACCACTCTGTTGTTCCATGTCCAGTTCTAACTGTCGCTTCCTGACCTGCAGATCTCTCAGTTCTTCTGATATACCTCTTTCCTGGAACTTTGTACCAGACGTTTGTGTCTGGTGCTTTGCTCTATTTCTGTCTTCATTCCTGTTTTGCAGTCCACAGGCCTCAGTGGGCAGGGTGTCCTGCTTCCTGCATCTGAGGGACAATTCCTATATCACAGACTGAGCTACTTCTGCTCATGGCTCAGAGACAGAGGTCTGGCTCTTAACATGTTCATTGGAGCTTAAAGAACTTATAAAACGCTTGTTTTTCAACCTAGGCTAGCTATCAAGACCCTTCTCTTGTTATAGACTTGAAAAAGAAAATCTAATTTGACAGTCAGTGCTAAGTGGTGACTCTATTCTAGCTGATGTTAGTCCTTTCTCAGGCAATGAGTCACAGGACAGTGTGATTTACAGGACATGAAAGTGCACTGGAAAATATTTCAAAAATACCATTCTCATTACTTTATTGAAAAAGAGAAAAGAAGGAAAAAACCCTTCATTTCCTGCTTATGCATGCCAAATAAGTAAAAGTGAAAGCTAAAAGAGAAGCCTGGGAACAGAATTATGAATCTGTCCTTTAAGCAGGGACACCTGCATGGGAATTCATTTTCTATATGAAGTCAGCTGCAGAGTTTTAAAGTCCTAAGAAAATAGGGAAATCACCTGTGCAAATAGATCATGCTGATTTGATTGTAGCGAGGGTAAACATCAAGTTATGCATAGGTACCGAATAATAGCACATGGTCTGTGATCTAAGAAATATTGCAACGTTGAACACAATAATTTTAAAAAGATGATGTTTCTTGCAAATACTTTAGAAAACATAGATGCAAATAAAGAAATAAAAACTACCCGTAATCCCCATCAGACAGCGAATTTGTTTCCAGTCCTTACTTTTATGAAGATCAAAGGGGTGGTTGAGCAGGAGAACTGAAGAAAATAGAGAGGCTGACTCACTGGAGAAAGTAGGGAGCTGCTGGTAGGGAAAAAGATGAAACGTGAAAGGAGGGAAAATTAGCCTGTCTAGAGGAATTTGGAAATGTTTTGCTGGGTAGTTTACAGGATGGATGGGAAAGAGACTTTGGGGACAATTGCCTTTCATAGGAAGGAGAGCACAAAGGCCCAAAATGAATTTTGAGTTTTGCTTTTGACTTCTACTTCCAGTAATGATGGACGTAGCTCTTTGGAGCAGCCCTCCTACTGAGGAATATTACAAAAGCTGCCCCTACTCCTCAATTTTATATGTATGTGTGTGTGTGTGTGTGTGTGTGTGTGTGTGTAAGGCATTACAAAGCTGATAAGAATTGTGAAGAATTATGGGACTAGGATCTGGGAGAAGATAAAAACCTGGAGAGGCAAATAAAGAATTTGGGCCATATTTCCCCTAGGGGGTCTCTGCTTAATCAGGAAGAGGTTGATGTAGTAGTTTTTTTTTTTTTTTTTTAACACTCTGCAGGACATGTGGGATCTTAGTTCCCCAACTAGGGATTGAGCCTGCACTCCCTGGAGTGGAAGCCCAGAGTCCTAACCACTGGACAACCAGGGAAGTCCCAGATGTGCAGTTTTGATATGATGGCAAAAATTGACTTTCAGAGCTACCCAAGTGTGTGCCTTGATAATTTTTCTATATCTTGAGTTATGACCTTGAAACATTTTACCCTGGAAGTATAAGAGAATAGGTCTGTCCTTATAGAGAGTGTAGTTCAACTTTGAGTCATCTCATCCCCTGGGGTTGAATGAAGATGATCTTGGAAAGCTAATTTCTCCAACAATCAGCTTTGAATAAATAACTCTTCTTTCGGAAAAAAACAAAAATGTAAAAATGTTCATACAGCTTTTCTTTAAAATATGTAAAAATATCTGCTGACTTACAACCTTTCCAACTCTTCATATTGTCAGGTTTCTTAATTTTTGCTTATTTAGTGGATTTAATTAGTGGATTTAAAATTCTATCTTGTTAATATCTTAATTTACAATTTTTTCTGATTAAAGGTGAGCATCTTTTTACTTGTTTATACATGTTTGTACTTCCTCTTTTGTAAAATGCTTGTTCATGTCTTTTGCACATTAATCTACTGGACGTTCTTTTCCTATTGATTTGTGGAGGTTCTTTATATTGATATTAATTATTTGTCATTTATAAATACTTTGCAGTTCTTTTTCATTAATATTTTTAGATTAATAAAAATTTAAATTATATTGCAGTTATATTTATTTGTCTGTTATGGTGATACCTTTTCTGTTCTTTTAAAGAAATTCTTCCCTATCCTGAGGTGACTGAGATATTCTCTCTATATAAAAAGGGTGTTCTTTTTCTTTTAAAACAGATTTTGAAGGGAATGTTTCAGAGTTTTGTAACTTCTTTTTTATCAAGTTAAGAATGTCTCTTTCAAAGTTTCTAAGAGTTTTCTTTTAAATGATGAATGGATATTGATTATATTGAATGTTGTTTCTGCATCTACTTGAGATAATCATTATTTTTCTTCTTAATCTCTTCTGCTGATTCTAGTCTGCCCTTTAACCATTCAGTTGTTAATTTCTACTATAGTTTATGATTCTAAATATTTTATAATTTCTAATATATTTTTAATTGACTTTTTCCATAAGTCTGCATGATCATTTGACATCTCTTGCTGGTTGCTCATTTTCATGGTTTCAACCTTTATGTATTGAAACATTTCACATGATTATTTATATTTGGCATTTAAAAACCCCTACATGGTTCCTTTGCGGGTCCAAATCCAATGTTTATCATTTTTTTCTTTTCCTCATTATGGCTTAATTATTTGTGTAATTTTTAATTGTGAGTTCATTTGTGATCTCACAAATTAATGATAAAATTGTGATTTTTATCCATGGAAATCCTGAGGGCTTGCAGTGGTGATCTCTTCCCCTGGAAAACACTTTGCATTGCTTCTACAGGGAGTTGCAGATGGTCAACACCGAAATCAGATTGATTATATTCTCTGCAGCAAAAGATGGAGAAGCTCTATACAGTNTGAAAATTTCTTTCTGATGAAATATATATCTTCAGATTTTTGTTGCATTTCAAAAGCTGGTTCATATTTCAAAGAGAATGTAGTCTGACTAATCATGTTATTTTTTTTTTTGGTGTTTCAAACTTGAAGAAAGGATATTTGATTTGATAAATACTGTGTTATCATTGCTTTTGTTTAAAGAAATGGTGATCAACTAATTGTTTTGTCACTTACCTACTTGGGCCTAGAGGGAAGGTGTGCAAGTGAAAGTATTAGTTGCTCAATTGTGTCTGACACTTTGTGACCCTATGTACTATAGCCTGCCAGGTTCCTCTGTCTGTGAAATTCTCTGGGCAAGAATACTGGAGTGGGTTGCCATTTTCTTCTCCAGGTGGGTCTTCTTGACCCAGGGATCAAATCCAGGTCTTCTGCATTGCAGGCAGATTCTTTACCATCTGAGTCACCAGGAAAGGGATTATTAGGTCCATCTAAAAGGGCAGATGGTCATTTCCACCTGAATCTGTGGGAAAACTATGAATGATGAACTATAGATGTCTGTATGGTATTCACTATGAAAATTTGATTAGTCTAATTCTTAGAGGATCTTTGAACTCTAACAGTAGGGTTTGCCTCTTGGTTAGGGAACATTGTTTTGTTATTTACCTCTAAGTAGTTAGGGTTTGTGGCTGAGTAACAAGTTAGTTTTAACCATTGGCTTGGGAAATTCAGAAAAGGAGGAAGGCATAGCATGGAGATTTTTGGTCTAGTCTCTTGTCTCCCACAGAAGAGCTTTTCAAACTCCTACTTTATAGGCCCACAAACTCCTCTTTCACTGGCCAGTTCTTAGAACCAATGAGGTGATGGGAACATATGTTCACGTGGCCTATGTGATGGCTGTTCTGACTCCAGAAACCTTAGGACAGAGAATAAAATTGAAAAAGAGGGCTAGAAGCAGTTAATGGAACTCCAATTCCTACCTGGATTCGAATTCAGAAATAGTACTTTCAGTGTGTGTCTGACAGAAACAACAACAACAACTTGGATTTGTGGCTGTGTTCCCTGGGAGAGGAAGGCGCTTTTCATGTTCTCATAGGATGTCTTTGAGGAAATTAATCTTTTTTCCCATTGGATTTTGGAAAAATTATTATCATATATTTGACAATCAAACTTTCTTTTCAGAGAAAATTATTGATCATTTTGGCAAGAATGTTCAGCTATTTCTGTGATAACACAGTTGCCTCAGGCATGGATGCAGGAGATTTTCATAAAATTTCTCAAACTGATCTGAGCAGAGACTTCTGTGAGTGTGTCCTGCTTGGCAGCTTTACCAGGTCATCCCTCCCCAGTGCTGGAAGTCACAGGTGCTCTTAAAAGGGCATCCAGGTAGGCAGAGAGGCTTCAGGGACTGTTCCATTCCAAACTTATGTGGAGTCCTCTCTCCATCCATACTTTCTGTTCTGCTCTAACATTCCCAGCTTTCATATGATTTCTTACCTCTGTGCCTGGTCCTCATGCCCTGATGCCTAAACTAGCTGCCTGGACATGGTCTCTTGGTAAACCTTGGCTCTGATCCTCTGGCCAGTATACTTCACTCTGAGACTGACCCAGACTACCATACTCTAGTTCAGATAAGCAACCAGGTTAGCTGAAATAGCCATTTTTTTATGGCAATTGAAAAAATAATCTTTATTTCTAAAATGAAAGATTTCATTTCTTTATTCATTCAAGGACATTTACCAAAGTGCAAATAGTAATAGAATTTGTAATAGGAGAGCCTGTGATCATCTCAGCGCCCTGTGCTGCCAGTCACCTATCACAGCTAGAAGACAAATTTACCGTGTCTATGATGCTTCTTTACTATTCAGCAAACCTCATACTTGGAAAGCATTTTCCTGCTTGGTGGATAGACTCTTTTGTAAGAAAAGGGAAGAAAGAGGTTTGCCTATGGAGAGAATATACTAAATCTTTCAAGTTGTGCCCTCCTTTCTCTAAGATGTTTCTTTGTCTTGTATCAGGGAAGATAGAGGGGAAAATACCTTGAGAGTAAAAATGCTTTTTTCTCAAAAGAAAACATGCTTATTTTTATTATAAAAGTGTAGATGACAGTGGCCAAGGCTCCATAGTTCTACCCGNGGCTCTTTTGTAAGAAAAGGGAAGAAAGAGGTTTGCCTATGGAGAGAATATACAAAATCTTTCAAGTTGTGCCCTCCTTTCTCTAAGACGTTTCTTTGTCTTGTATCAGGGAAGATAGAGGGAGAAATACCTTGAGAGTAAAAATACTTTTTTCTTAAAAGAAAACATGCTTATTTTTATTATAAAAGTGTAGATGACAGTGGCCAAGGCTCCATAGTTCTACCCAGTGGTAATGGCTATGTGAGGAAATTTTGCAATTTGGAACATAGAATCAGGATTCTTACATTATCCTGTGATTTTTATTGTGTACTAAATGAGGAAAAAGCAAAGAGAAGTCTGTAGGTAAATTCTTTCACTGGATCAATAGTAGAGGTAATCAAGGTGGCATTTAAATTAATTAAGTTTTCTTTAAGTTTAAATTAGACAATGTATTTTGTTTTCTAGACAAACCATGTTTAAATGAGAATTTAAAAGCTTTCGTTTTCTGACTGGTGAACTTTTGAAACTTTGCTACATGTATCATTCCAAATTCAGAGTTCAGAATACAGAAGTCCATTTCAGAGTGATAATAAGAGTTGTCACATAAACAAAGATAAAAGGAAATTTAGCTGAATGTCTGTTATGGTTTGTGTGCGGATGACTGCTTACTCTGATGACTTTCTCTTTCCAGAATGCTCAGACTAAACCATGATTTGCTCTTACATAGGCATTTACTCAGTAATCTTCCTTTAAAGGTCTATAGTTGTTAGTGTAGGGTTTTTATGCAGTTTTTTTTTTAAGGTGGCAAACTACATTTTAGATATTACATAGTACAATGAATTTGTCCTCTACAGAGAGAANATGGTTTGTGTGCGGATGACTGCTTACTCTGATGACTTTCTCTTTCCAGAATGCTCAAACTAAACCATGATTTGCTCTTACATAGGCATTTACTCAGTAATCTTCCTTTAAAGGTCTATAGTTTTTAGTGTAGGGTTTTTATGCAGTTTTTTTTAAGGTGGCAAACTACATTTTAGATATTACATAGTACAATGAATTTGTCCTCTACAGAGAGAAAAAATCCACTTGAGAGATTTAGGCAAAGTATCTAATCTAGCTATACTAATTAATGCTAAAACCATTAGAGTCACGGTCCTCCACTAAGTCAAGTCAGCACCACATGGATGATGTAACTACCAGTTTATGGAGAAGTTGCAAATCTACCCTGGTACCCAGGTACCTGGCACTGAGGGAAATGTGCTCCCAGGGGCTTGAAGAGCTTCTGTGCTCAGACATGTGGAACCCCTTGTTTAACTTCTCTCAGGACCTGGGTACACCTTTTAAAACACCTACACTATAGCATGCCTAGTGGATGGGCTCAGGAGCCTGTGTTTTGATAAAACCAATATCCTTCTCTTTCTTTAACTTTAGTTCACAGTTTGAAGGCTACCTTCCTAGACTGTTTGCTCCATGGAATACNGCACCACATGGATGATGTAACTACCAGTTTATGGAGAAGTTGCAATTCTACCCTGGTACTCAGGTACCTGGCACTGAGGGAAATGTGCTCCCAGGGGCTTGAAGAGCTTCTGGGCTCAGACATGTGGAACCCCTTGTTTAACTTCTCTCAGGACCTGGGTATACCTTTTAAAACACCTACATTATAGCATGCCAGTGGATGGGCTCAGGAGCCTGTGTTTTGATAAAACCAGTATATTAAATACTTAGCTATAATTGGTGGTACCTTCTCTTTCTTTAACTTTAGTTCACAGTTTGAAGGCTACCTTCCTAGACTGTTTGCTCCATGGAATACGAGAGAGAAATCTGGGGGAGTGGTTGCTAGAAAGAAAAGTCCTGGAACATCGTGTGGATTGAGTGAAATAAACTTACAAAAATATAGTAAAATGTGTCTGACAAGCCAGTTAGGATTATATAATGGATATTGTGGCTGTGTCCTCACTATGCCATCTTTCTCTCCCATTTTGCAGTAGCTGTGTACTTAGGGATAGGATGAGATGGGAGAGAATATCTGTACCCACAATTCTTGCAGTGGGTCCTAATTCTTTTGATGCTAACAGGCTAATCATATGCTCTTTGCCCCTGGATCTTCCTGACCCAGGGATTGAACTGGTGTCTGCTGCATTGCAGGCAGATTCTTTACTCTCTGAGCCACTAGGGAAGCCCCCAAATAGAACTTTTTTGGCTATACCAGAGCAGAAAGACACTGGATGATGTTGATTGAAAGAAAAGCAGAGGTCCTTGATAGCTGTTTTGAGCTGCTAAATCAAAACAACACTGAACCTTCCATTTCTCTGAACCTTCCAGTTACACAAGTCAATAAATCCTCTTGATTGTTTAAGCCAGTCTGAATTGGGTTTTCCATTACTTGCAAAATGAGAAGTCTAGGTCGATACAGAATGATAGTTTTG
Source organism: Neotragus moschatus (assembly GCA_006410615.1). Classification (NCBI taxonomy): domain Eukaryota; kingdom Metazoa; phylum Chordata; class Mammalia; order Artiodactyla; family Bovidae; genus Neotragus; species Neotragus moschatus. Next base: position 1,605,058 of record SJYA01002930.1, on the reverse strand, counting down.
TGATGATTGGAGAAATAAATGGCCTTAACAATTTTGATTGTCCAATTTCAGTATTTAGCAAATATTAAAATGTAAAACTGTCATCTTGCATGATATCCTCAACAGTACACTGAACAAAACCTGGAAATATAAAACTGAAAAATAAAACCTTGCCCAGTGGTCTTTTAGTTCAATTTAAAAGGCAAAACAAATAGCTTGCCAGATGGAAGAGCATAATAGTCATCATTAAAAGGCTAATTATTTGTCATTCACCCAGATGGAAATTTCCCTTTATTATTTAAAAAGCCTTGTTTTGAAAATATTCCTTTAGAGTAAATGCTTTTGCATGTTCTGAATCTTTTAGGAACAAGGAACTAAANAATTTAAAAGGCAAAACAAATAGCTTGCCAGATGGAAGAGCATAATAGTCATCATTAAAAGGCTAATTATTTGTCATTCACCCAGATGGAAATTTCCCTTTATTATTTAAAAAGCCTTGTTTTGAAAATATTCCTTTAGAGTAAATGCTTTTGCATGTTCTGAATCTTTTAGGAACAAGGAACTAAATCTTTATTTAGAGAGCTTTTACATGACTGCTTTTCAAATGGATTCTCAATATGAACATGGCTCAGAATAATGGTAGTCACATCAGTAGAACCTGGAGTTTCTGGCTTTATGTAGTGTACATGATATAAACTAAATGTTAAGCAGGGCAGGTAAATTAGGGAAGAAGAAAAGTTCATCAGTCAAGGAAAAGATAGAAACAATGAACTTAGAAGGTAGATTCCTTAAATTAACTGCTTTGTTTCGGGCCTGGAGAAACACTTTTTGTTTTATCTGTCCAGTGAGTGTTGGTCAATTATCCATCCTGCATATAGTCTATGCTCGGTGTTGCAGAGAATAGTCTTCAATATGTAAGTTAGATGTCATATTCTACCTTAACATCATTGCTTCCACGAAGCCTTCCCTTCTTGGTTCAGATTCCTTCTCTGATCCATTGAACTTACAAAAGGTACCACATCACTTGATTTTGTCATGTACTATTCTTTATTGTAATTTAATGTAGTAAATAGGAAAATAGGAAAAGNTGACTCTGTCTTTTTCTGGTCTCTTCGGCTAGGTATTCGTGTGTGCTCCGTCACTTTAATCATGTCCTGCTCTTTGTGACCCTGTGGATTGTAGCCACCAGGCTCCCCTGTCCATGGGATTCTCCAGTCAAGAATGCTGGAGTGGGTTGCTGTGCACTCCTCCAGGTGAACTTCCCTACCCGGGGATCTAACCTGAGTCTCCTGCTTTGCAGGCTGAGCCACCTGGGAAGCCCTCAGGGTAGGTATGTTTACCTCCATTTTGTTGAATTGGTCTTTGGGGATCAAGAAGGAGAAAAGATGACACTGTCTGTAAGTGGAAGAATNAAGAATGCTGGAGTGGGTTGCTGTGCACTCCTCCAGGTGAACTTCCCTACCCGGGGATCTAACCTGAGTCTCCTGCTTTGCAGGCTGAGCCACCTGGGAAGCCCTCAGGGTAGGTATGTTTACCTCCATTTTGTTGAATTGGTCTTTGGGGATCAAGAAGGAGAAAAGATGACACTGTCTGTAAGTGGAAGAATTGAACTAAAATTTAAGTCTTCTGATTGTGATCTGTGCCTTCCCTCTGTAAAAATGACATTGAAGTCATCTATTTTTTATTGTTCTTAATGATTTATCTTTATGAATATGGCAACTACTGCAAGCTTTTTTAGGGAAACATTAACTTCCTGGAAGGGATTGTGGAGGATGGGGGAGAAAAAAGAGAAAGGTGCTTTAAAAAAGCTTTTTAGAGATGAATAGAAGTTTCTTAGCCACAGACAGATTTTCAAGAGGGTCTGTATTGGAGTTATATAAATCTAAATTTCTGAAGGTTTTTGGAAGAATATTAATTATTGCTTTCTAAATATTCTCAGCATTTTAGCAACAGCCATTTTTTTTTGAAGACAATTGTTTTTCTTCAGATATTTATCTTGTGGAGAACTAAAAGGGGAAAAGAAAATACTCAATCATTTGAGGGCAGAGCTGCAACCTAAAGGGGAAGAAAAATTTTTTCCAGCTTCAGACAGTGGTTTCAGATGACCATCAACAAACTAATTGTTGCCCAACCAACAGTAGAAGCATATCAACAGAATATAAAAATAATATTTCTACATTAAAGCCGTTATAGTCTGTTATAGTCTGAGAAGTAGATGAGAGCACTGAAATAATTTTTCAAAAGTAATTGTGTCAATGCTAAAAATAGCAGCCTGGTATAGTTCAACTCGATATGAATCAACCGAGTATGCAGGTTTTTACACAGGGTGTTTTACTATTCTATTCCTCAGTGAAACTGAATACATGGTCAACATTGAACAGAAAAAGCCACTTGTGCAGAGTTATTTTAAAACTGTGATTCCGAAGGAGGTAATCTTAAGTGTTTAGAAGTGAGTGTGATAGGAAAAAGAAATTACCTTAATTTGGTTTTCAATAAGATGAATAAAAAATTCATGAATTTTATTCAAAATTTTCTATACAAAGTAGCCAGGGCATATTTTTAATTAATCAAGTACTTAATAATAATTTATTTGATCCTTTGGGGATACAAAAAGTGAATTGAACTAGCAAGTCTGAGGATTGAGAGGGGAGAAAATGTGAAACATTAAAGTCAGTGGGTTATTATTCAGAAATAACTATGAGTTCAAAAGCAGTTCATTGATGAGACATAGCATTCTAGACTAGAGATGTTGAAGAAGGCTTCAGTGAGGAGGCGGGTCTTGTGTTCATAAATGGTTAATAGAGAAAGTAAATACCACTAGAGGCAAGACAGATAGTGTGTGTAAAGGTCCTGGGGTAGGAACAAGCATGATACTTGCAGCAAGCGAGGAGAGGACTGTGCATTTCCACCACATTAATCTTCCCTTCCTTTAAGTCTTCATATAGTTCCTCATCTCTGTTACTCATTTGACACTATATATTTATATTAGCTTTCTATAGCTATATAATAAATTACCATAAGCTTAGCAGCTTAAGACAATATCCACTTATCATTTAACAGTTATCTGGAGCTGATGTGCAGATAGGCTCAACTGGGTTCTCTGCTTACGGTTTCTCAAGGCTGAAAATAAGGTGTCAACCTCTTTCTGGAGACTATAATGAAGAATCTGCATCTAAGCTCATTCCAGGTAGAGCAGCTTGTTGGTAGAGTTTTGTTTCTTGAGGTTTTAGGACTGTGGTTTCTGTTTCCCTGTTGGCTTTCAGCCGGAGGCCTCTCAGGCTCCAGAGGCTGCTTGCATTCCTTGGTACATAGCTTTCTCCATCTCTATTCCAGCATGTCAAATCCTTTTTATTCTTTGAATCTTTCTGACCTCCTCTTCTGGGACTAGCCAGAGAAAACACATTTCTGCTTTTAAAGGACTTGTTTGATTACATTAGTTTCACATGGATAATTTCTTAAGCTATTAAGGTCAACTGATGAGCCACCTCAGTTCCATCAGCAAAATCCCTTTTGCCATGCAGTATAATATAATCACAGGTATAACAAGAGGAGCTGAACATCATGGGAGCCGTCTTACAATTCTGCCTATCATATTTACATTATTTTTATTTAGCAACTTCATGAATAGGTATATTTACTTCTAACAATTCAATTGTAAGCTGCCTGAAGATAGGAAGCTTTCCTCTACTTCGTTAAAGTTCTCCACAGCATTTATAATGATGCATTCTTGTTAAATACTTTTGAATTAAGTTGCTTTGTGCTAGAAGAAGAAGAATGAAATGTGTCGGTCATCTTGAAGGCTTTTTATTCATTAAATTTGGGTCCTCAGATCTAAAGTTAAGTGAAATGTCATTCAGCTGTCTTGAAGCATTCAGACGGGTTCAGCTAACTTGTCTGGTTATTTCAGGCAATCTGCTTTTGTGCTTAGATAGTGATTGCTGTGGGACATTGGGCTTTAAAATGCAAATTTAAAGAAAAAAGTCATACATGTTCTATGGAAAGACTTCTGTTTTTAAGGCTAAAGAAATAAAGCTGGAATAGGGTAAAATAACATTTTTGAGTTTTATGATATTAATGTATCTGACTTTTATCTTACAGTTTTAGGTTATATGATTACAAAGTCAAGCCTATCTTTCCAATTTTTTGAATGTTGTAAATGTTTAACAAGAAATTTGAAACCCTACTATTGATAAAGATGGATGAAATGTATTTTACAGCAATGCTATAGACATGTCCTTCTATAGGAAAGAATATGTCCTTGCCAAACACTGCTATCATCAGGGTGGTTAGCTGTATGATAAACGTTCTGAATTTCAAGAGGGGAAAGAAAGCTTATCTTTAAGAAACCTGTATGCTTTAAGAAGAAAGAAAGAAAAACTACAGTCTACAGACAGAAGCATCAGAAGAGCTAAGAAATTACTTCAGTCGGTAATTACAAACAGCATTTGAGATAGATTCAGAAAAATAAGAATGATAGTAACTGTCTACTTCATCACTGGTATGAATTGTCCAGAAGAGATTTCAGTTATATTTTATACCTCAGAGTAAGTCATCATTATTTCAGATGGTCTTTATTTGCAAGTCAAAAAATCCCCTGACGAAAGGAATTTATATTTTCCCATAGCTGTTTCCTATCTCAACCTTGATTCCAGGACTACCACTACTTTAACCCTCTGTAACCAACAACACACGAGGACAAAAATATGTGCTAAAAGCTTTTCAAAAGATAGTGCAAATGATTCAATGATCTCTTTTTCCAGCAGAGGAAATTGTTATCCAGATGCATCTGAAATCCCTTAGCAAATTTATGCTGAATTTGGCAGGTTTCATAGAGTCCCTGTCACCTGGCTGCCATTTCTCTAATCGTTAACTTCCTTCATGATTAGCCCCAATAATTAGCTTTCTCTAAGGAACAAAGAATGAAATAATCACCTTTCATAGTCCAAGGTGATGCTGCCAACATTTATTGTCTGCACGTTATTTATTATCACAACAAACTTGAGCTTGACTTGTTTATGGAGATGAGAATTTGAATCATGTCTTCCTCAGTTACCTTTTTTGGCCAGTGGAAATAAAGAAAGACAGCAGGATGAAAAAGAATATAACCATGACTATGATGAGATTCGCTGGTGCTTCCAAGGAAACAATATTAAGGAGTGAATCTTGTAATCACAAAGGCTATGTTATGTACAAATGCAAGAATTTGCAACGTTATCTGTTTCCAAAGAGCACTTACATCTCTGAAAAGATCTCTTCATTATAGAACATATGAAATAACTGACTTGTTCACTTGTGTTTTACAGTTGCCTTTCTCAAGTTTTAAGTGGAATCTTTCAATAATTCTATCTTTCTGAAAAGGAATGTGTTTAAACTCAGCAGTGGCACTTAAGGACACAGGAACAGTTCTTTTTCTTTCCACTAGTGCCACTATCTAGAACAGAATAAGAACAAATTATAATAGGAAGAAGTTGAGTTCTTAGAGGAGTTTTCATTAGAACTGCAGAAATGGGTAAGCTGGTGTGTCTGCTAAGCTGAATTTCAAATAGCTGACTAGGGATAACATGGTTAAACTCTGCTGTTTTCTTACAAACTTACTATAGAAAAGGCTGTAGAAATGTCATGGATTACTTGTGGCATCATTAATATTTTAAAGTGTGGCATTATAAAATATTTAAATGTAAATATTTTGATGTGAGCGTCTTAATACAATTGTAGCACAGTAAGATTAGGAAGGTCTCATATGCAGCATTTTAATTAAATCCATAAAGAATGCTCCTTTAACTTCCACGCAAGCTCTTGTCTCTTGTTCAAATCCAATATAAAGTTTGCATTTCATTGATAGCTTCCACAAATTATGTGTTTCACAGTCACACTTTATTTTTTTTCTCTTTTCAGAGACAAATGATAATGCTTTTGCTTCAAGTTTTCCCCAAGCAATTTATTTAAGAGTATTAAGTTTGCAAGGACTGGTTGTATGAACCTTACTGATGATACACTTCTTTGGGTTCAGAGGGACAAGTTTCCATAAGTGTCAGGTTTAACAGACACGCCTTTGTGTCTTGATGGGAGCAATGAAAGAACCTATCTCCTTTTAACATATTTACTCTGTTTTGGTATCAGCACTGTTATTTTCCATAAAGAAGTGTCTGGTAGTGACTTTGACCATCAGCAGGGGCAGCAGAGGCAGCATTTACTGAGTGCCTAAAAGCAGGCTTCCCTGGTGGCTCAGTGGTAAAGAATCTGCCTGCTAATATAGGAGACTCAGGAGATGTGGGTTTGATTCCTGGGACAGGAAGATTCCCTTGGAGAAGGAAATGGCAACTGACTCCAGTATTTTTGGCTGGAAAATCCCATGGACAGAGGAGCCAGAGTCAGACTGAGAAACTAAACAACAACAGCAACAAAAGTGGAAATAGAATGGCTGGAATATTCTCTCTCTCAGAACACAAGCATGTTTAAAATATGTATACCATATATTTATCTTGTATCCTTATCTAAGTGTGAACCATGGTGATGGACAGTTGGAAAGTTAATATTTTATAAATTTTCCCCATTCATTTCTTTCTTCTTTCATTCATCCTCTCAACAAGTACTCACTGAGCATTTGCTATAAGCCAGGGACTGTGCCAGGCTTTGAGGGAATCAAGCAATGAAACAGATATAATTTCTATCCTCAAGAAGCTTACATCAAATTCAGGAAACAGATAAGCATGCAATGTCTTTTAGTTCCATACACAGTATTGATTTTGCCCGTAATCCTTGCCCAGTAGCGTGCCCAGTCCCAGATGGTGTACCACGGTCTGTCTTAGGTCTCGACTTAGCATCGAGGCCTCTGTCTTTATGGTCATGCCAGCCCCTACTCTCCAGCCTGCCCTGGTTGGTCATCTGGCAGAACTGACCAGTTCTGGTTAATAATACATAAGAGGAAATACAGTTTCTGGGTAGGTTTCTTGCCAGGAAACACTTATATTGTCTTGGTAAATGAAACCACACTGATGGCACTGCCCCTTCTCTGCTCCCTTCTCCGGTCTTAAATGTGGACATGGAGCATTAGCAGACATCTGATGACCATGAGGGAAAGGCCCAAGGGGATCTAGAGACACCACTGACAATCTCTTATCTCTAGCCCAGTGCCGACAATCTCTTATCTCTAGCCTTACTGTTACATGAGGAAAAATAAACTCCCATTGTTTGGATCACGATTAGTCTGATTCGCAGTTACTTGATGTAGAATGCAATACAAGGAGTAAGTGGGCAGCTAAAGTACAGGGCAGTAAATGCTGCCCTAGAGGAAGTACAGGTGCTGGTTGGAACTCGTAAATTATATTCCCGTCTTTTGGATTCAGAGTGGCTTCGTGGAGGACTAATGCCTACGATGATGCTCAATTTAATTAGGATTTCTGGCAAATTCACTGTAGTGAGTCACAAATATTGTAATCCTGATGTTCACTAAGAATTTTTGTATGAACTGTGTCAATTTGTTAGTTTTTATAGCCAGGCAGCAGTGTTCTGAGGAGAAGCAATGGCACCCCACTCCAATACTCTTGCCTGGAAAATCCCATGGACGGAGGATCCCCGACTCTTAGGGACCCATGGAGGTAGGCTGCAGCCCATGGGGTCCCTAAGAGTTGGGCATGACTGAACGACTTCACTTTCACTTTTCACTTTCCTGCATTGGAGAAGGAAATGTCAACCCACTCCAGTGCTCTTGCCTGGAGAATCTCTGGGATGGGGGAGCCTGGTGGGCTGCCATCTATGGGGTCACACAGAGTCGGACATGACTGAAGCGACTTAGCAGCAGCAGCAGTGTTCTGAAGGCTTCCCAGGTGGTGTAGTGGTAAAGAACCCACCTGCCAACGCAGGAGACGTGGGTTCAATCCCTGGGTTGGGAAGATCCTCTGGGGTAAGAAGTGGCAATCCACTCCAGTTTTCTTGCCTGGAAAATCCCATGGACAGAGGAACCTGGAAGGCTACAGTCCATGGGGTCACAGAGAGTTGGACACAACTGAGTGTGCGCACACACACACACACACACACACACACACACCCCTATATTTCTAAGAAGATTTTGTTATCTCCCAGTTCACAAACGATCCTGGCAGTTTAGTTTTGTTGCAAGATGAGTTGGTCATGATGCTGTCAGAGACTCTGATGCTGTTCGTTGAAATAAAGGTAGTTTTAGGAAGTATTGCTTGAGGGAGGGCACTTAGGCACTCCTTTGGCCACATCTGTGTAGAAGTGGCATTGCCTTTGAGTCATCTTTGGGGACCTCGATTTCATAAGAAGATGACAACTTACCTCTGGCTTGGCTGGCTGTAAAAGCATTAGGGGGCTGCACTTAGCTTGCAACCTAGAATAATAACAATCTAGGTACTTGCTAGAGACATTAGCAGGGGCTCACCATCACTCAATACTTACTAAAAGCTCAGTTGGAAGAAAGAGCATATATGCAGGTTTTCTCAAAGGATTTGCAGTTCATTTCAAAATTTGTTTGCTGGGTCATGCCAGGTAAGCAGAGAACTGGAACCTCACTTTGTCCTCTCCTATGTAGAATTGATTTTGCTCACTTGCACTTTGACATTACATCACTTGACTACTTTGAAGGTGTTAAAAGAAATGGTCCTGTGAGACACACTGTCACATTCACGGTAAGGATGCTATGGAGGCTGAAGTTTACTCTCTCATGCAGTTTACCACCTCTCAGATCCATCTCCTTGTTCTTTGTATCAGTGAGTTGTGCCTCATCTCAGGGATGGGTGGGTTTTATCTTACAGACACTGAGAAGCATGGAATTTTTCGTGGTGTCCTTCCTGGTATGATTGACATAATTTCTAGTTTTTGGCTCTCCTAGGGCAAATGAATAGCCTTGAGACATGCTTGCCTGTATTAATTTTTCTTCCCGCCTTCCCCTCTTCTTTCCTTCCTTCCTAATCTCACACATAGGTTCATTTTATGTTTCTTGATCTCATACTTCTTTTTCCTCTCTAATTCATTATTATCTTAAAATTTGGCTTTATTATATTTTGTGTTACTGTGTGAATTTTTGCTAAATATTTCACAACCTGGCTGGTGTAAGGCAGGATATTCTTGCATAAGTACAAACAAGAATACATGAGAAGAAGCCGTCTGACTGTAGCACTTCAAAGTCAAAACATTTTTCCCATTGGTTGCTTTAAGTGAGCTTACAGTAGGAGTTGCTTTTGAAAGTATATCCTCAACATGACCCTTAATATTACAGGAAATGTTTTTAACCTTTCTCTCCCCTCTTGAGTTAACTTTACTTTGGCTTAAAAGTGTGTTTGGTTGATAAAGAAAGCCTGCGATTGATAGTTCTCACAGCAGTGTTTGCAATTAAAGTAGAAGCTTGGGGTGAGGAGGTCGGGGAATGTGTAAGGAAGATTTTCCATATTCTTTTTCCCTCATTAAGTTTTAACTACAAATCCTACTTTTTCCTGACTTTAAAGTGTTTGTTTGAAATTATCTGGAAATCTGAGTTTCTATCACTTAAAATACTTTTCTTTAGTAATCATAGAATTAATAACAACAAAACATCTGAGCTAGCACTTTTGGTTTCTGATGTCTAGCTCTTTTGAATTTAATAGTAGACTAATTTATGGTTAACCATGTATTTAATTACATCGGATTTGTTATAAGAGACCTAAGAGGAGTAATTTTTTTTAAATTTTTTATTTTTTTCCATCTCAGGTGTACATGAGTTCCCAATCTTGAAACCCCTCCCCAACCGCCCACCCCATATCAACTCTCTGGATCATCGCCGTGCACCAGTCCCAAGCATCCTGTATCCTGTATTGAATATAGATTGACAATTTGTTTCTTACATGATAGTATACACGTTTCAGTGCCATTCTCCCAAATCTTGAGGAGTAATTTTTTTATGAAGCCTTTTTTTTCCCTGAAATTTTTAGTGATTGTTGCAAAACTATGAGGAGATGGGCATATTTTGAACAATGAAAGAATGAAACATAATAGAGGAATTCTAGTTAATTAGGAATTTGTTCCCCTGCCACCCAGTAAGATGCCAAAAGAACCCAAGGGGGTTACTTTCTACAAGGACTTATGACTCCCCTAGTAAGGTAGTGAGAGGGTAGAGGAGGATTTTCTTCATTCATTTGTTGATGTTCTACCTCATCACAGACACTAAGGTGAAGCTAGGGGAAGATGACGACTGAGCAGGAAGAAGATACTTGGGTTGGATCCTACCTTTCTTGATCAAGAATGACCAGGCTTTTTGCCGAAGACAGCTGCTCAGCAGTCGTATTTCTCTAGATCCATGAGAGGATTATGTAGTCAGGGGCAAGGCTTCCTTTCTGTGGCTGAGTTCTCTGTTGTGTGGAATCAGTGCTGGTGGGGAAAAGAAATGCCAAAGGAAGGTTGTGATTTGGTCTCCCTCCATCTCCAGCACACACACACACACACACACACACACACACAGTAGAGAGAAATTTGCTGTGTTAGACTCTATACTCAACCCTTAGGGGGCTTGAGGCAAATATCTATCTCAGCCTCTGAGGATGTTGGAAATGGGAGATTAGAAGTACTGGAGTTGGCAGGAATTGCATTTATGAACAGAACATCTTATTCATAAGGACATAAAATATTTATTAAGGAAAGAGCATGATTAAGATCACATTCTGAGATATGTCTTTCTTATTCTTCCTCTATTGTCCACATTTCCTTCCAGGGAGTCAAACGGATAATGTGCCCTCTGTGCTCATTGTCTCAGGGTAGGGATGTAGCAGGCCAACCAGGAGAGTGTTGGATGTGAAACATTGCCCCTTCCTGGCTTTTATCTCCTCAAGACTCAACCCTAGAGTTAGGAGAGGATTTGTGGGTACAGACATAGTGTCTCATCCAGGAGGGAAGAGAGTGGAGCTCTCCTTTGTGTCCGCCATTGTGCCAGCCAAGTCACAGAGAATGGGGAGGGGTGAGCCTCTGGCGTCATCCTTAGCCTTTTCTAGTTCGCTGATAAGATATTAACATCTTTGTTTTAGGATTTACGGATGCAGTAGTTCACTTGGGCCTCCAGGGATCTTCTGCACGGCTGCCTGCAGTCCTGTCTGCCTCTCTACTGCATACAGCTGTTTTCTCTCAGGGCCTTTGCTGCTTCCCCTAGTGGTCCTGCTGGAGGGCAGAGGAAAGCTCTTCCATGCTCTGCAGACCCACAGAGCTCTCTCTCAATCTCTCTCTCTCTCTCTCTCTCTCTGACTCAGTTTCTTGCTCTCTGGTGTCTTCTCTTACTTTTCAAAGGAGTCCTTTCCCCTCTGCCCCCACCACGTCCCCGCCCTGGGGAAATCTTTGCTTTCTTCTTTTTCTTCTTCTTTTTCCTTTTCTTCTTTCCAGCTAATAGCTTGTCACTGTTGAGGGTTCCCATTTTAAAAATCTTGTCTGTGGTGCTCCGAAATTTAGGCTTTGGAAGAAAATAGGAAAATTGTAGGCTGATTTTCTCCTTTTTCCATATTTATCTTGAGCAAAGAGAACAGTCTACTTGCTTGCTTGAAATAAAGGAAGGAAAAAGGGAAGATTGCAGGGAGAAAAGAGAAATTACAGATTGGTATTTAAAAATATTATCCTAACCAAACAGGGGTATGAGATATGTACATGAGATGTGCAGTCTAGTCATAGGAAATTTGGCAAATGTTTACTTAGTCCATCTGTCCAAGAACTACTGGAAACATAAATTTCCCTTTCTTCCCACCATGACCTTATACAGTTTTAGTGTTTTTCAAGTTGGGTGGTATCAGTGAGACTTCCAGCACTTAGTAAGTGAATGCAGAAGGTACTGCCTTCTACAATCTTTGGAGCCAGAACACATTGCAGATTGCAATGTATGGGTCCTCTAGTTTCCAAATAATATGTGCACTGGAGAGCGGAAAGGAATAGGACAGAGAATGGAGGTGGAGGAATGCCATTCCTTCCACATTTCAGGACAATGCAAAGTTTAACTTCTTAATGTGAGGAAGCTACCGAGTCCTGTCTATATTTACAGCTACTTTTTAATGAGTGGCCTTATAGCCTCTTACTATTTCTGGTCTGTACTCTCTGAATTTAACCTTTGAGATTTTCCAGTTTTTCCCTCTAATTTTGATCTTCTATTAAATCAAGGTTTCACATATGAGGTTTACTTGAAAGCTTTTGATTTAGCCCTTTACCCAAAGACCCAGCTTTGATGTAAAAAAAAAAAAAAATTAAGTCTGTCCTTCCCTCATACATAAGCTCCTTTTGTTTATACCTGGGCATGAAATGTACCTGATGATCTACTGAGCCACCATGTAAAGGATCTCTGAAAAGTAGAGAAAATGACTGTGTTGGCAGCTCCTGGAGTGTTCCCCTACACTGTGACTGAAGCAATTCAAAACCTCCCTATGCACTGCCCATAGCTGATGTATCCCCAGGAGGCCTGGCTTCCTGGGAGCTGGCACTGGCACCACTATGGTTTGGGTTAATGTGTCTGAATGAGGAGGCATTGCTGTTTTCTTCAATTCCTGCTGTACTTTGAAACAGGTAAGGGATACCTATTGATCAGTTGGCTCCAGGAGAGGAGTCTTGCCAAAATGAGTCTACAGGCATTTCCAACAGAGCTCTTTATGTCTGTGGTGTGCGATGGCCAGACATACACCAATCCCAGGGTGCTTTTTAATTGGAATGGCTGTTCAAACAGTAAGCATGATTCCACAGTTTTCATTTCCCCTAGCTATACTCCAGGCTTTTGCTCTTTAGGAGAAAGTACGGTTTATTTTTTAATATTGAATTCTCTTTTCCGTTTGAAAACAGCCCATGGAATGTTTTTATTTATCTATTTTTTTTGGAATGTTTTTAAAGAAGTTCAGGAAAATGGGAATGGTTGACTCAATGATCAATACTGGAGGAAATTAGCAGATTATAAAGAAAACAAGGGAAACTCTTTTAGTCCCAATTACTGTAGGGTTATCAGCAAATCTATCTTTTCTTCTGAGAGCAAAGGTGGCTGAGGAAGCAGAATATGTTTCCCCAGCAAGCATTCGAGGATATTTAAGAAGGGTCAGTTGAAGGGTTATTTGAAAAGAAAGTGCAGTGTTTGGTCCTTCTTCCCTCCATGCTCACTTGAGGTCTACATCTGCCTATGGCGGAAACAGCCTTGTCCGAGGGTTAGGAGTTCTATTTTCTGGCAGCCTGGTTCTTGCTAATTGAGCCATCTTGAGCAGGTTATTTTGCCTCTCTCTGCCTAGTTTTCACTTCTGTAAAACTGGAAGAATGATAGTGGATTTGACACTATTACTCGCTAAGAGCTTTGAAAATGCCTGGCATCAGGTTACCTCTGTCNAAAAAAAAAGCTGTGGTACATATACACAATGGAGTATTACTCAGCCATTAAAAAGAATACATTTGAATCAGTTCTAATGAGGTGGATGAAACTGGAACTGATTATACAGAGTGAAGTAAGCCAGAAAGAAAAAGACCAATACAGTATATTAATGCATATATATGGAATTTAGAAAGATGGTAACGATAACCCTGTATAAGAGACAGCAAAAGAGACATAGATGTATAGAGCAGTCTTTTGGACTCTATGAGAGAGGGCAAGGGTGGGATGATTTGGGAGAATGGCATTGAGACATGTGTAATATCATATGTGAAACACATCTCCAGTCCAGGTTCGATACATGATAAAGGATGCTCGGGGCTGGTGCACTGGGATGATATGGGGAGGGTGGTGGAGGGGGGTTCAGGATGGGGAATATGTGTACACCTGTGGCGGATTCATGTTGATGGATGGCAAAACTAATACAATATTGTAAAGTAATTAGCTTCCAACTGCAATAAATAAATTTATATTTAAAAAAGAAAAAAAAACAAAGTGTTTTATTGATCTATCTTACTATTTCCTTGAGATTTATGCCTATTATTACTGATAAAACTTTGTGTGGTCTGTACTGTTTACAGAGACTTTTTACTTTCTTTACAGAGTTTTATGTTCATACCAATACTGTATTGTTAAGAATTGGTAGGATGCAATGTCTGCAAAATGGTAGGATTTTTTTTTTTTTTTTTTTTTTTTTGCCATTTTCCCTCCATAGAGTACTGATTTTGACAGTCACCACAGATGAGAATACCCAAGTTGGAGTCTGGGAGTTTCAGCATAACTTTTCTCTAATTATTGATTTTTGTTGGAGTACAGTTGCTTCACAATGTTGTGTGAGTGTCTCATTTTAAAATTTCCTTCCCATTTAAGTCACCATAGAGCATTGAGTAGGGTTCCTTGTGCTATATAACAGGTTCTCATTAGTTATCTGTTTTATATACAGTAGTGTGTATATGTCAATCCCAATTTCCTAATTCATTCCAACCCTCCCTTCCCCTCTTGTTAACCATAAATTTGTTTTCTATATCTGTGACTCTATTTCTGCTTTGCAAATAAGTTCATCTATACTATTTTCCTGAATTCCATGTATAAGCATTATTTTGTCTTTTTCTTTTTGACTTACCTCATTCTGTGTGACACTCTCTAGGTCCATCCATGTCTCTGTAAAGTGACATTACTTTGTTCCTTTGTATGACTTGGGTAATATTACGTTGTAGATATGTACCACATCTTATCCATGCATCCATTGATGGACATTTCGGTTGCTTCTGTGTCCTGGCTTTTGTAGATAGTGCTTCAGTGAATATCAGGGTACATGCACCCTTTTGAATTATGATTTTTTCCAAATACATGCCCACAGGTGGAATTCCTGGGTCATATGGTAGCTCTGTTTTTAGTTTTTGTTTTAAGGAAACTCCATAGTTTTCTTCTTAGTGACATTCCCACTAACAGTGTAGGAGGGTTCCCTTTTCTCCACACCCTCTCCAGCATTTACTGTACTGTTTGTAGACTTTTTGATGACAGCCATTCTGACCAGTAAGAGGTGATACATTATAGTTTCGGTTTGTATTTTTGTAGTAAATAGTGATGTTGAACATCTTTTCCTATGTTTCTTCTTTCTGTATATCGTCTTTGGAGAGATGTCTATTAAGGTCTTCTGCCCATTTTTTGATTGAATTGTTTGATTCTTTGATATTGAGTTGCATGAGCTATTTGTGTATTTTCGAGGCTAATCCCTTGACAGTTGCTTTATTTGCAAATATTTTCTCCCATTCTGAGTGTTGCCTTTTCATCTTGTCTGTGGTCTCCTTTGCTAAGCAAAAGCTTTTAAATTTAATTAGGTCCTGTTTATTTTTTTTAAATTTTCATTACTCTAGGAAGTGAGTCAAAAAGATTTGCTGCATCTTAGGTCAAAGAGTGTTTTCACTATCTTCCTATAAGAGTTTTATAGAATCCAGCTTTACATTTAGGTCTTTAATTCATTTTGAGCTTACTTTCGAGTATGGTGTTAGGGAGTGTTCTGATTGCATTTTTCTTTTACATGCAGCTGTCTAGTTTTCCTAGCACCACTTTTTGAAAGGATTATCTTGTCTCCGTTGTATATTCTTACCTCCTTTGTCATAGATTAGGTGACCATGGATGTATGGGTTTATCTCTGGGCTTTCTATCTATGGCCATTGATCTATATTTCTGCTTTTGTAACAGTACCATACTGTCTTCATCACTCTAGTTTTGTAGTATAATCTGAAGTTTGTATAATCTGTAGTATAATTCCTCCAGCTCCATTTTTCTTTCTTAAGATTGCTTTGGCTATTCAGGGTCTTTTGTGTTTTTCCATACAAATTGTCAATTTTGTAGTTCTAATTCTGTGAGAAATATCATTGGTAATTTGATAGGGATTGCATTGAATCTGTAGATTGCTTTGGGTAATATAGTCATTTTCAAAATATTGATTCTTTCAATGCAAGAACATGGTATATCTCTTCCACTACTTCTGTTGTCTTTGATTTCTTTCATCAGAATCTTATAGTTTCCTGAGTATAGGTCTCTGCCTCCTTAGGTAGACTTATTCCTAAGTATTTTATTCTTTTTGTTGTAATGATAAATGGAATTGTTTCTTGAATTTCTCTTTCTGATTTTTCACTGTTAGTATATAGGAATACAAGAGATTTCTGTGTATTAATTTTGTATCCTGTAGCTTTCCCAAATTCATTGTTTAGCTCTAGGAGTTTTCTTGTGGCATCTTTAGCATTTTCTACTTATAATATCATGTCATCTGTAAACAGTGATACTAGCATAACTTTTTGGAACAAACAATTTAAGAACTGTTGATTGGAGAAGGAAATGGCACCCCACTCCAGTACTCTTGCCTGGAAAATCCAATGGATGGAGGAGCCTAGTGGGCTGCAGTCCATGGGGTCACTAAGAGTCAGACACAACTGAGCGACTTCACTTTCACTCTTAACTTCCATGCATTGGAGAAGGAAATGGCAACCCACTCCAGTGTTCTTGCCTGGAGAATCCCCGGGGCCGGGGGTAACCCCAGTGGGCTGCTGTCTGTGGAGTCACACAGAGTCGGACATGACTGAAGCGAATTAGCAGCAGCATTGAAGATGGTAAGAAGAACAAATTTATCTTACTCATGTTGCTTCATGCCCAAGGTGGCACAGCTCAGTGCCCAGGAGATTCCCTTGTCCTGAGGTTTCTTCCATGGGGGAAGGAGAGAATTTTGAAATCAGCAAGAGAAAAAAAGCTTGTCACATGTTAAAGAATCCCAATAAGGTATCAGAGGGTTTCACAACAGAAATCTTGCAGACTGGCAAAGAGTGGGATGATATATTCAAAGTACTGAAATAAAAAAAGCTACCAACAAAGAATACTTTACCCTGCAAAGCTGTCCTTCAAAAGGAAAGAGATACAGACTTTCTGAGTCCAAAAAAGCTTTCGGAATTCATCACCACTACCACTTGACATACTTTACAAGAAATGCTAAAAGGAATTCAAGCTGAAATGAAAGGACATTAATTAGTAACATGAAAACACGAAAACACAGAACTCACTGGTAAGAAAAGTATATGGTCAAATTCAGAATATGCTGTGTGTGTGTTATTTTCTCAGTTGTGTATGACTTTTTATGACCCCATGGTCTGTCCATGGAATTCTCTAGGCAAGAATACTGGAGTGGATTGCCATTCCCTTCTTCAGGGGATGTTCCTAACCTAGGGATAGAGCCCAGGTCTCCTCCATTGCAGGCAGATTCTTTGCTGTCTGAGCTACAAGGTAAGCTCTAATACACTAATACTCTATAATCAGAATATACTAATACTCTACAAATCACTTAACTCTAAAATAAAGGTTAAAAGAGAAAAGAATTAAAAATAACTATTGCTCTTTTGATTTTTGATGAATACACAATGTAAAAAAATGAAAATCATGATATCAAAATATAAAATATGTTGGGGGAAGTAAAAAGTGGATTTTTAAAATATGACTGAAGTTGTTTTAGAAATAAATGGCTTCCAAATTGAAAAGGAAGAAGTAAAACTTTATTTTCAGATGACATATATGCCCTCCCTCTTGGACCTCCCTCCAACCCTCCTACTCCATTCCAACTATCTAGGTTATCATAGAACACTAAGCTGAGCTTCCTGTGCCATACAGAAGCTTTCCACTAGCTATTTTACACATGGTGGTGTATTTATGTCAGACCTAATCTGCCAATTCAGTGCACCATCCCACCCATCATGTCTACACATCCTTTCTCTATATGTGTGTCTCTATTCCTGCCCTGGAACTAGATACATCTGTACCATTTTTCTAGATTCCACATACATGTATATTAATACATGTTTTTATATATATGAATGTATAAATACATTATAAATACATGTATACATGCATGTATAGTACATGTATTTTATGTAAATTAATACAATAGTTGTTTTTCTCTTTCTGACAGACTCTGTACGACAGATTCTAGATTCATCCACATCTCTATAAATGACCCATTTTCATTCCTTTTCATGGATGAGTCATATTCCATTATATGTATGTACCACATCTTCCTTATCCATTCTTCTGCTGATGGGCATTTAAGTTGTTTACAGGTCCTAGCTATTGTAAATAGTGCTGCAGTTGACACTAGGGTACATTGTCTTTCTGAATTATGGTCCTCTCAGGGTACATGCCCAGTTGTGACCAGTAATCCCACTTTTAGGTGTATACCTGAAGCAAACAAAATCAGTATGTTGAGATTTTTACGCTCCCATGTTCATTACAATATTATTCACTGTAGTGAAGATATGGAAACAACCTAAATGTCTGTCTACAGATGAATGAATAGAGAAAATGTAAGATATATATATATATATATAAAATACATAATTATCATGTATATGAATACAATAAGAGTATTATTCAGCCATAAAATAGAAAACAGAGAAGAACATAGATGAATCTTGAGGACATTATACTAAGTGAAAGAAGTCAGACAAAGACAAATACTGTATAATCTCACAAGTAAAAATTAAAAAAAAATCAAATTCACAGAAACAGATGGAATGATGGTTGATATGGACTGGAGGGTGTGGAAAATGGGGTGATTTGGTCAAATGGTACAAACTTTCATCTATAAGTTGAATAATTTCTTGGGATCTAACACAATATGGTAACTATAGTTAGTAATACTGTATTCGACTACTGTATATTAATACTTTATACTAGAAACAGAGTATATCTAAGGCATTCTCAGAACAAGAACAAAAATGATAACTGTGAAGTGATGGATGTGTTAATTAACTTGATTTGGTGATCATTTCACAATGTATCAATTCAGTTCAGTTCAGCCTCTCAGTCGTGTCCGACTCTTTGTGACCCCATGAACTGCAGCACGCCAGGCCTCCCTGTCCATCACCAACTCCTGCAATTCACCCAAACCCATGTCCATTGAGTCGGTGATGCCATCCAACCATCTCATTCTCTGTCGTCCCCTTCTCCTCCTGCCCTCAATCTTTCCCAGCATCAGGGTCTTTTCCAATGAGTCAGCTCTTCACATGAGGTGGCCAACGTATCGGAGTTTCAGCCTCAGCATCAGTCCTTTCAATGAACACCCAGGACTTGTCTCCTTTAGGATGGACTGGTTGGATCTCCTTACAGTCCAGCGGACTCTCAAGAGTCTTCTCCAACACCACAGTTTGAAAGCATCAATTCTTTGGCTCTCACCTTTCTTTATAGTCAAACTATCACATCCATACATGACTGTTGGACAGACCATAGCCTTGACTAGACGGGCCTTTGTTGACAAACTAATGTCTCTGCTTCTCAATATGCTGTCTAGGTTGATCATAACTTTCCTTCCAAGGAGTAAGCGTCTTTTAATTTCATGACTGCAATCACTATCTGTAGTGATTTTGGAGCCCAGTCAGCTATTGTTTCCACTGTTTCCCCATCTATTTGTCATGAAGTGATTGGATGGATGCCATGATCTTTGTTTTCTAAATGTTGAGCTTTAAGCCAACTTTTTCACTCTCCTCTTTCACTTTCATCAAGAGGCTCTTTAGTTCCTCTTCACTTTCTGCCTTAACAGTGGTGTCATCTGCATATCTGATGTCATTGATATTTCTCCCAGCAATCTTGATTCCAGCTGTGCTTCTTCCAGCCCAGCATTTCTCATGATGTACTCTGCATATAAGTTAAATAAATAGGGTGACAATATACAGGCTTGCTGTACTCCTTATCCTGGACAACAGAACCAGTCTGTTGTCCCATGTCCAGTTCTAACTGTTGCTTCNTATTCCTGCCCTGGAACTAGATACATCTGTACCATTTTTCTAGATTCCACATACATGTATATTAATACATGTTTTTATATATATGAATGTATAAATACATTATAAATACATGTATACATGCATGTATAGTACATGTATTTTATGTAAATTAATACAATAGTTGTTTTTCTCTTTCTGACAGACTCTGTACGACAGATTCTAGATTCATCCACATCTCTATAAATGACCCATTTTCATTCCTTTTCATGGATGAGTCATATTCCATTATATGTATGTACCACATCTTCCTTATCCATTCTTCTGCTGATGGGCATTTAAGTTGTTTACAGGTCCTAGCTATTGTAAATAGTGCTGCAGTTGACACTGGGGTACATTGTCTTTCTGAATTATGGTCCTCTCAGGGTACATGCCCAGTTGTGACCAGTAATCCCACTTTTAGGTGTATACCTGAAGCAAACAAAATCAGTATGTTGAGATTTTTACGCTCCCATGTTCATTACAATATTATTCACTGTAGTGAAGATATGGAAACAACCTAAATGTCTGTCTACAGATGAATGAATAGAGAAAATGTAAGATATATATATATATATATATATAATACATAATTATCATGTATATGTATACAATAAGAGTATTATTCAGCCATAAAATAGAAAACAGAGAAGAACATAGATGAATCTTGAGGACATTATACTAAGTGAAAGAAGTCAGACAAAGACAAATACTGTATAATCTCACAAGTAAAAATTAAAAAAAAATCAAATTCACAGAAACAGATGGAATGATGGTTGATATGGACTGGAGGGTGTGGAAAATGGGGTGATTTGGTCAAATGGTACAAACTTTCATCTATAAGTTGAATAATTTCTTGGGATCTAACACAATATGGTAACTATAGTTAGTAATACTGTATTCGACTACTGTATATTAATACTTTATACTAGAAACAGAGTATATCTAAGGCATTCTCAGAACAAGAACAAAAATGATAACTGTGAAGTGATGGATGTGTTAATTAACTTGATTTGGTGATCATTTCACAATGTATCAATTCAGTTCAGTTCAGCCTCTCAGTCGTGTCCGACTCTTTGTGACCCCATGAACTGCAGCACGCCAGGCCTCCCTGTCCATCACCAACTCCTGCAATTCACCCAAACCCATGTCCATTGAGTCGGTGATGCCATCCAACCATCTCATTCTCTGTCGTCCCCTTCTCCTCCTGCCCTCAATCTTTCCCAGCATCAGGGTCTTTTCCAATGAGTCAGCTCTTCACATGAGGTGGCCAACGTATCGGAGTTTCAGCCTCAGCATCAGTCCTTTCAATGAACACCCAGGACTTGTCTCCTTTAGGATGGACTGGTTGGATCTCCTTACAGTCCAGCGGACTCTCAAGAGTCTTCTCCAACACCACAGTTTGAAAGCATCAATTCTTTGGCTCTCACCTTTCTTTATAGTCAAACTATCACATCCATACATGACTGTTGGACAGACCATAGCCTTGACTAGACGGGCCTTTGTTGACAAACTAATGTCTCTGCTTCTCAATATGCTGTCTAGGTTGATCATAACTTTCCTTCCAAGGAGTAAGCGTCTTTTAATTTCATGACTGCAATCACTATCTGTAGTGATTTTGGAGCCCAGTCAGCTATTGTTTCCACTGTTTCCCCATCTATTTGTCATGAAGTGATTGGATGGATGCCATGATCTTTGTTTTCTAAATGTTGAGCTTTAAGCCAACTTTTTCACTCTCCTCTTTCACTTTCATCAAGAGGCTCTTTAGTTCCTCTTCACTTTCTGCCTTAACAGTGGTGTCATCTGCATATCTGATGTCATTGATATTTCTCCCAGCAATCTTGATTCCAGCTGTGCTTCTTCCAGCCCAGCATTTCTCATGATGTACTCTGCATATAAGTTAAATAAATAGGGTGACAATATACAGGCTTGCTGTACTCCTTATCCTGGACAACAGAACCAGTCTGTTGTCCCATGTCCAGTTCTAACTGTTGCTTCCTGACCTGCATACAGGTTTCTCAAGAGGCAGGTCAGGTGGTCTGGTATCAAAACATCATGCTGCATACTTTAAATACATACCTCAATAAAGCTGGGGAAAAATTGGTAGACGATAAGAAGACATCATGCTCTGACATAGTCTATGATAAAATTACATGATAATACTAAATGAGCTATACATGAACAATACCAAAAGGACAAGGCTCAGGGCAAAAAAGAAGTGGATATTTTTACTGCAGAGAAGCATAGTATAGTATTAACGCAGTAGAGCTGCTGGGCTCTAGATTCAGAAAGAGAGCAGTGGCAGTAGGGACTTGGCTTCTCTGGAGAATATGGCCCTATATGTTTTTTATGTGGGATGGAAGACTAAATTCAGGACCATAGCTTAAACCAGAGACTACAGTAGAGCATTCTGCACATAGAAAGTGGCTGAAAAGCCCATACAGCCACAATTGCTGCTTAGAGCTATGGCTTGTAAGAAGCAAGGTGTTTAAGGAGAAAACAAAATTTCAGCCTTGTAGCCAGGACCTAATCAAGCCACTCACAGCTTCCTAGGATGTATAAAATATTTTTGTATCACAATAGTTTATTGGAAAGCTGATGTGGGACAAAGGGAGGGTGGGGGAGTTTAGGAAACTCTGGATGCAGAACTACCTGAAAAAGAGGAGTGAATTTTCATTAGATTTAAGAAGAAGACTGTTGATGATCTTAAGCTTAGTGGTTTCATGAAATAGTGAATCCAAAACCAGAATAAAACGGTAAGGTATTGAAGGTAAAATGAGGGATTCAGACGTAGAGAGTGTAGATATCTTTTTTCAAGAAATATAGACTATGCTTCCTCTATGGAGAGTCAGGTGAGGGGAACACTGATGGACTTTATCCTACTCATTTACAAATGGGAAGGGCCAGTAAAGAAGGGATGGGTGGAAGTCCAGAGGGTAGGCTAAAGTGGAAGAGACAGATGACAGAGCAAGTCCCTGAGAAGAAGTCTGTGACTATCTGGGCTAGAGAGCCTTGGCAGTGGAATCTTTAATTAAGAATAACGCAGATAACACAGGTATTTTCCCTCTCACTTCACAGGAGATCATCAAGATGTTGGTTAGGATACTGGGGGGACTAGAGTGAATGAAATGGATCTTTTATATTGAAGGCTAAGGTCTGCGAGGAGTGAGAACTCTGATGAAACAT
Organism: Neotragus moschatus; assembly: GCA_006410615.1. Taxonomy (NCBI): domain Eukaryota; kingdom Metazoa; phylum Chordata; class Mammalia; order Artiodactyla; family Bovidae; genus Neotragus; species Neotragus moschatus. Next base: position 1,582,228 of record SJYA01002930.1, on the reverse strand, counting down.
GGGGCAGGGGCTGAAATGCAGAAGAATGAGGCTGGAGGCAGTGGAAGCAAAGGACATAGCGTTTAAATCCAGTCCACGTGGAATGGCTAAGGAAGGGCAGCAGGGTGCTGTGGCAGGAAGATCTCCTGCATATTCTATGCATGTAGCAAACACATGGGTTTCAAAGACAAATTTTGTTGCTGGTAAGGATAAAGGAAAGGATTCTCAAGGAACTAGATTTTCTATGTGAACATGTAGAATTTGGAACTAGCAAGATTTATGTATTTGTCAGTGTGATTCAAGCTCTGGTTTATATTCGGGGGGCATTTTGGATATTAGTTAGATATTAATTATATATCTGTCTCCTTATGTTGTACTTTCCTGAATGCAGAGACTATATATTACCTACCACAGTTGGTAGTACTTACTGATGGAGGAATGTCGTGAAGGGTGTTAGCAAGTACTTCCCAGACAACTAGGTTTGTCAAAACTTGAAACAGTTAATATAAAAGACAATGTAAAATTCTGCCAATTAACCTTACCACTTGGAATTAAATCTTTGAAGATTTATTTAGTTTTTTGAACAAGAACTTATCCTTAAAGTATTTCTAAGATTATATCTTTAATGTGATATCACTGTTTCTTTGTCATTATATGATGTTAGGAATTTTTATACATTGCCACGTTATTACTCTTAACTGTATGGTAGGATGAACTAGGTTATTTGGGAGTAACATGGAATCCTCCAAATTTCAGCATCTTAAAGAGAAAGAAAAGGGAAGTTTGCCGTTTTCTTCCTNTAAAGTATTTCTAAGATTATATCTTTAATGTGATATCACTGTTTCTTTGTCATTATATGATGTTAGGAATTTTTATACATTGCCACGTTATTACTCTTAACTGTATGGTAGGATGAACTAGGTTATTTGGGAGTAACATGGAATCCTCCAAATTTCAGCATCTTAAAGAGAAAGAAAAGGGAAGTTTGCTGTTTTCTTCCTGCTGCCTGTCTGCTGTGGATAGGCTACAGCTCTGTTCCATGCCATCTTCACTCCAGGAGCCAGGCTAATAGAGCAGCTTTCCACTTGAAAATTGCCAATTGTTATGGAAGCAGGAAATGATCAAATGGCAAAGCATGCTTTACCCTGAAAGCCTCTGCCTGAAGTGATCCATGTCCCTGCCCACGCTGAGCTGGCTGAAGCAAGTCATATGCTACTCCTGACTTCAACACCGTGAGGATGTTTAATTCCCGCTGGAGGAAAGGCAGTGCATTTTTGTGAATAGTTGCACAGTCTACTACAGCCTAAAAACTGTTACACTTTTCAAAAACATTCTTGGGAGGAATATTTTAAAGCTGAGAGTCAGACATTTTACTCACAGAAAGTGATATCAAAACAGAGGTGGCCAAGAAACTCATACTCTGAGAAATATATTTGTACTTGCTGTAGAGCAGTTTCCCTCAAGTATAGGAACAGGTACAGGAACACTGTGATTCCTCACTGCTTGTCGANTGTGAAATTATTCAAAAGTTCAATTTTATAGAAACTTTAAATAGTATCTCTGTAAAGCTTTTAAGGTTATGGATTTATTTATGTTAATGTCTTATCGGGAAATATAATTTATAAAATAAATTTTTATCACCTGAAAGAAGTAATGTAACAATTTGGATGGGCCTGTTAAGGACAAAGTTAACTATTCTCCAAGCACAAATATACCAAAAATATCATTATATTGAAAAGAGGAAAATAATTAATATTTTAGAATTAATAAAAGTTATGTAAAGATAATATGCATATTACAGGAAATTTGAATGAATCATGTGATATGGTTAAGAAAAGAGTGAAATTCTGAAGCCAAATAACTAAGAAGGGAGAAAATGAGCATCGAGTGGGAGAAATAAAGCTTTGTTTATCAAAGTGGAACCTGTAAACCACAATAAATTGGTGCTATATTGTCAAATTCAAAAGTAGGTGTGTGATGGCAACATTTAAAAAAGCTTAAAAATTAAGTGGAGTGTGGAGTTCAAGACATTATAAAGACTATTAAAGACTATAGCTTCAAGGAAAAAAGATGAGAATTTTCAAAAGTCATGGGGGTTAAATAGAGAAATATTACTGCATTTAATTTTCCAGTTCCTAAAACAAATACAATATAAACAGAATGAAATATACTGAAATACACTGAATTGTTTTAAAACAAAAGAATACACTCTGATCTTGCATGTATATGTATATTTATATATGCTTTCACATGGACTTCCCTGCTGGCTCAGACAGTAAAGCAAGCGTCTGCCTACAGTACGGGAGACATTGGTTAGATCCCTGGGTCAGGAAGATCCTCTGGAAAAGGAAATGGCAACCTACTCCAGTACTCTTGCCTGGAAAATCCTGTGGACGCAGGAGCGTAGTAGGCTACAGTCCATGGGGTTGCAAAGAGTTGGACACTATTGAGTGACTTCACTTTCACTTTCATACTTTCACACACACACATATATATATACATGTTGTGTATTTATTTATATCTTTATAAGATTTTGGCCAAGAATGAGAACTAGTGCAGAAAAAAAGGCTGATGTGAATTTATAAGAATAGTAGAAATGATAAGGTTCTTTGTTGAAAACCAGTTATATCAGTGTTATATTTTTGTTAGCAAGTCACAATTGGCAGGGCTTTCCTGCAAACTCAGTGAAGAGTGACTGCTCTTACCAATACACTAAGGATGGTGGCAGTTGCCATTTATTGACTACTTATTATTTATAAGCCTTCTGCTGGGTGCTTTACATACAGCAGTCCCAGCATATGAATTAATTATACACCTCATTGTATTGTATGAACTTGGAGCTAGATACATGGCACAAAGCCACACAGATGTTAAAGATAAAATAGGGATTTAAGCACAGTCTTATGCTTATTCTAAAATTTGTGATTTTTCTACTTCACTCTGTTCCCTGTTTACTATGTCTCCTGTAATTAAAGACCAGTTTGATAAATCTTCAGTTTTTTCCCTTTAAGAGCACAGAAAGGGGTAAAAGGCTAGAAAGAGACCAAATAATGCACATACCCAGAAATGCAAATAAGTTTGCATGAAGGGAAGAAGAAATATGGCAAGTTTGGCATAATTAATAAATCAGATTTTTCTGTTTAATTTGGTTGAGGGCATCTCCTTAGTTGTACACTGAAGTTGGTTGAGATCTCATTTCTATAATCTTAAGGAAAAAATGAAGGAATATCAAGAAGAAAGAACATGCTTACAGAGAATAAAAATCTATATTCTGAGTTTCCTTTTAGGTTTAATTCAAATATTATGTAGGCAATCATCTGTTAACTTTTGAACTAGTTCTGCCTGGAGTCTAGGTAAAGACAGGCTTTTGAAAAACTAAAGTCTTGATGATTTCTGAAAACACTGTCATTATCTAGACACAGATTTTCTGGTTATATTTATTGATATTTCAGGTCATAATCATCTCAAAATTTCTTTAGCTCTCACTTTGAAATATATTTTCTTGGCATTATTAGAATGTTATATGAAAGTAGGTGCTAAAAATTGCCCAAATAGAAGACTTTTTTTTTTTTTTTCAAGCATATATGTCTTTTGTTGGTTATGAGGAAGACCAGTTGGCTTCTGGCCACCAATTACCTCACTGAACTTAAAAATGATATTACCATGGGTATCTTAGAAGAAAAAAATAGCTGTTAAATACTTGCCATTTACAGAGAAGAAGCCAATTCATGTGTCCAAAAATATATGGATGTCTTGCTAAGAAATGGTGTTATAAAACCAAAGTGTAAATTCAAAAAATACAATAGAATAAGTGTAAAGAAATCCCAGTGGCCATACTGACTGACTATAAACGTTTGTAGTTGCTTGAATCTAATACTACATCTGATCCTGCTATAGTTCAGAGCTTTTAAACTTCATGTAACTCAGAGTACCTGTCTTGTTTGTGTGTTTAAGATGTGAATGTCCATGAGAGGCCTAGAGATTCACTATGGGTTACAGTGATTTTGAAATTGTTGCCATGTCTGCAATTTGATATGTATATATATATATATATGTATAATTAGCTTTGTCTTTCAAAAACATGTATAGCCTCAAATTACTTTGTAATAATTGTATTGTGGAAGAACACAATTATTACAATTATCTTTAAGGTAGATCACTATTGNTTTAACTTTTTGTCAATAACTAATATTTATCTGAAATTTACTCTGAACAAGAATAATTACTTATGTTTATTTTTAGAATGTAGAATTAGACATTATTATTTAAAAGTTATTATATTATAATTGTTTTAATTCCTGCTGTACAGAAAAATTATTCAGTTATACATATGTGTGTGTGCGTGCTTCAGTCATATCCAACTCTTTGCGACCCAGTGACGATAGCCTGCCAGGTTCCTCTGTCCATGGGGTTCTCCAGGCAAAAATACTGAAGTGGGTTGCCATGCCCTCCTCTGGGGATCTTCCTGACCCAGGGATCAAACCCATGGCTCCTGTGTCTCCTACATTGCAGGCAGATTCTTTTTCCATTGAGCCACCTGAAAAGTCCATCTGTTAATATATATGTACATTCTTTTTCATTATGGTTTATCACAGGATATTAAATATAACTCCCTGTGTTATACAGTGGGACCTTGTTGTTTATCCTAATTCTCAGAACAACCACGTGGGGTAGAGTTATTATCTCCATTTTACAGTTGAGAAATATTATGACCAAATAAGTTACATAATTTGCTACATAAATTAAAAAATGAAGGAGTCAAGTATTCGAGTAAACTTCTGACAACCACAAATTCAGTGCTCTTTCCACAATATCTCTTTTTTCTCTCTTCTTTCAGAATTCATACTCATGATACAGGAAAGGAAATGTGTCTCTTTAAAGAAGCATTTTTGTGGTTTAGTGTTTTGTGTTGAGTCCTAGATTAAGAATCAAACTGGGGGACTTAGATTGAGTGGGTAAAATAAAGTTTTATGATTAGAATAGTCTTTGCTGAGAGTAATTCATTCATAAGTAGAAGACTGTTTGTAAAAGAGGATGATAGAAGAATGTAATCTGAGCAGATTCAGGAAGTTCATTGATAGGTGCCCAGTAAGCCATGGCACATTTTGCACCAACAAGTTAAAATGTTTCACATAGTGTTTAATTAACACCAACTGCTCTTAACTGAATAAGATATGCCAAAGGAAGAAAGGTAAAAGGAAAAATGTGACAAAGAGGGAATTCAAAGCCCTAGAGTGTTGTAGGTACATTTCAGTTGTCCACTAACGTCCCAGTCCATGCCTACTTGCTTACATGTTAGTTTTCAAGCATGGAAATTTCATTAAATTTTCTATGACCAATAAAGTATTTTTATGCCTGCTCAAACACTTCCTTGACAGTGATATTTATTTAACATATTGAAAAATTATTTTAATTTCAGAAAATCTGTGTTTTCCCGATCAAACTGTCATTGCTTAAGATAGCAAAACAATGAACATTTATCATTTATTTCATGCATTTCTAAACATCTCTCAGACCACTCTGTGAAAATGTACTAATATTTCTTTTATAATGCATTTTGTGGTACATTTCAAGTTGCAGTGAGGTCTGAGTTCCTAGAATATATCTCTAGATTTTAGGGTATACTAAAAAAAAAAAAAAGAAAGATATAATATTTTAAAAATTACCTGGTTTTAAAAGTCCATAAATACCAACCAAATATTAATTCTGTGATAAATATGAACATAAAAATAGCTTGTTTTGCTGTATAGTTTGCATCTTAAAGGCAGATATGAGACATTATAATATTAATTATGTGCTTTTATTCATTATAATTCTGATTTCTATTGAGTCATTTAATTGAAGATGTTTGTATATTACAATTGAAGTTTTTTTTTCCTGAGTAAGAATTTATTCCAAGGGCCTTTGCAAATAAAATTCTACTTCAAATAATTTTTAGGCATTCATTTTTTAAGGTCTGCTATAGATCATGTTGAGTGTTGCAAGATATGGTGTACTAGTTCTTTAAGATTTAAGTAAAGTGATACTTGGTTTATAATATGATGAACCACATAAATAATAATTTTATTTCATTTAGCTATGTCTTCATAGTGTGTTAATGTGCCATGCACCTATAATGTTCTGTATACTTTACTTCAATATCCCAAAGACTATGAAAATAAAATGTTTTACTTTGGAAACTCAGAAATACAGAAAAGATATATTTCTTTAAAAGGTGAAAAGAATATTTAAATTATCCTCTTTCACCAGAAGAATATAATGCAACCATTTTTTTTTTTTTTTTTAGGGATTAACTCTAAAGAAAAAAGCAGGCAGGAAATTTCTTGAAAGAAAATCAAGGCTTAGTATTTCAGTGATTACTGAAATTTTGCAAGGAGATGATATTTGGTGGCTAAAATGTAAAAACGAAAAACTCCATTGCCTGAAGTGAAACAATAACTATTCTAAATGTCTTATCCACATGACATTGAGAATAATGATGGAAAACTTTCTTAGTTTCTTTTAGTTCAACCATTTAGCTCAGACTACACTCTAAAACATACATGGACATGACTGAGCAACTGAACTGAACTGAACAGAACGCTCTAAAACATATACCTACCAAGAATCACTTATCATGCTTTGTCTGGTGGGAAAAAAAAAGTGAAAGTGTTAGTTGATCAGTCATGTCTGATTGTTTGTGACCCTGTAAACTGTAGCCTGACAGGCTCTCTGTCCATGGAATTCTCTAGGCAAGAATACTGGAGTGGGTTGCCAATTCCTTCTCTAGAAGATCTTCCCTACTCTGGGATCGACTGTCTAAGCCACCAGGGAAGCCCCAATTTCTACCTCACAATAATTTCTACCTCAGAAGAGAAACTAGTAATTCAACTAGTTTCATTTGCTTTTAGTAAAAATCATCTGATATTTAATTTGGAAAGGAATTAAAAGTAAAAGGGACACTAGGGAACTTTTGAGGTTATGGGTATGTTTCCTAACTTGATCATGCGTGTGATTTCATGGCTAAATGCGTACATCAAAACGCAGTAAAATTTACACTTTAAATATTTATAGTTTTTTGATCTGTCAGTTAAATCCAATAAATATGTTTAAAAATATGAGTGAGTGTATTGTATATATTGTGTATCAATACACAATATGAGTATATTGGAAGAACAATAATAAGCTCATACAGAGATTTAACTTTTAAAATAATTCCACTAATTACAGGATTGGAAGACAACCCAGGGTCTTTCTGTATTTCCTCATGTCTTATGAGCAGGGACCCTGGCTACTTTTGTTCCAGGCTATGTTTTCAATGACGTTTGTATAGTAAACAGTTTGGGAAGGTAAAAGTGTCTCCCTCTAAAGCAAAGGGCAGGTTTGTTTACTGTCTAGTATGAAAAAGATAATGTGTTCCTTTGGGGCAAAGGGCAGTCATGATTACTGCACATTATAAAAAATCTGGGTTCCCTTTGCTTGGGGCTTCTTTCTGTAATATGACCTATGGCACAAACCTTCTTGATACTACACTTAGAGACTGAGGTCTGGGACATGGTGCGATAACTCTAGCTATTGCATTGCTGCGAGTAATAAATTGACCTTTGTCTCTGACACAGGAGTCGCATATCTTTTGCCAGCTTTTGTGAACTATGGCTGTTTAACTTTCAGGTATAGTAAAATGCCAGCTCCTTTATAAAGTTCTTGACAGCTTTGATGATAAGGATAGGATGCTGAAAGAGACATTGCTTTCTGGAAGAGGAAAAATGAGGGCCTCACCACTGATGAATGGGATTTCAGGGAGTTCCATGAGGAACTGATAAATATGGACCAAACTGCATGATCAGCTGGGCAATAAATGATTGGCCACTTTACCACTAGCTGATGAGGAGGGATTTTGAGAGGTTGTTGCAGGTTGAACTCTCTTGCTTTTTCGATGATCCAGCTGATGTTGGCAATTTGATCTCTGATTCCTCTGCCTTTTCTAAAACCAGCTTGAACATCTGGAATTTCACAGTTCATGTATTGCTGAAGCCTGGCTTGGAGAATTTTGAGCATTACTTTACTAGCATGTGAGATGAATGCAACTGTGCAGTAGTTTGAGCATTCTTTGGCATTGCTTTTCTTTGGGATTGGAATGAAAACTGACTTTTCCAGTCCTGTGGCCACTGCTGAGTTTCCCAAATTTGCTGGCATGTTGAGTGCAGCACTTTCACAGCGTTATCTGTTGGAATTTGAAATAGCTCAGCTGGAATTCCATCACCTCCACTAGCTTTGTTCATAGTGATGCTTCCTAAGGCCCACTTGACTTCACATTCCAGGATGTCTGGCTCTAGGTGAGTGATCACACCATCATCATTATCTTGGTTGTGAAGATCCTCTTTGTACAGTGCTTTTGCGTATTCTTGCCACCTCTTCTCAATACCTTCTGTTAGGTCCAGACCATTTCTGTCTTTTATTGACCCATCTTTGCATGAAATGTTCCCTTGGTATTTCTAGTTTTCTTGAAGAGATCTCTAGTCTTTCCCAT